>LZPO01097946.1:8032-23709 GCA_001675575.1 Neotoma lepida
ATATATATAATAGCCTAAAAACATATGGAGATATTAATGCTGTAGAAAATGCCTTTATGTATGAAGTTAACCTTGATCCCATTTTTCTCATTTTTTAAAATTCATGGCTGATGAATCAAGACCAATGCACCTAATAAGAATAATGATCTACTACAGGGAGTAATTTTAGCGAAAATCTGTATTTTTGAGTAAATGTGCCATATGTTTTTAGTAAACCAGACTTGGTCCTCATGACAGATCTAACATGTGATTATTTAGAAAACCCATGGTCCCCATTATAGTATCAAATGACCAATTTAAATTTTTTGCCTCACAAATTAATTTTTGTTTCTATCACCCATTATATAATTATGGTCTTCAACAAAGACATGTTAAGGGCATAGAAAGTGCACTGCATTAGAAATTCTGGTGACAGAGAAGCCTCTACCAGCATTCAAGAGGGCTCACAGTGTATAGGAGCTTGCTATCAAGCCTCAGGATCTGAGTTCTGAATTCCCTGGATCCACATGGTAGAAGGAGAGAACTAACTCCTGAAAGTTGTCCTCTGACCTCCACAGGCTCATAGTAGCCTGCACCTTCCCATCCTTCCTATGAATATATAATAAATATAAAACAAACACACATAACTGTCCTTGTCCACACTTCCATTCCTGCTTTCTTCTCTTTTTATCTCCTGTCATTTATTATTTAAAAAAATTAAATGAATTTTTGGGCATGGTGATACAGACCTTTATTTCTAGCACTCAGGAGGCAGAGGCAAGTGTATCTCTGAGAGTTTTCATCCAGCATGGTCTACATAGTGAGTTCTAAGCCAGCTAGGGCTTCATGATGAGACCCCTCCTCAATAAACAAACAACAAACTCCCTAAATCAACCAAAACAGCTTCCTACACAATACTATCAGATAACTATAAGCTGTGAACACTTAATGTGAAATAAAACCTGAAACTATAAAGATATCAAGGTATTTGTTTAAAATTTGTTTTGGCTATGATTTTTTTTCTCCCCGAAGTATTCATTTTAGTAGTGCTCTGTAGCATAAATGGGAATTACACATCAATTCTAGAAACATACAAAGGGCATGAAGTTTGTTCAACAACTAAAATTTGTTAAAAGGACTTCCATCCACTCTTACGTTCTCATCCACCTTTCTAGACAATGGTTACAACTTCTTTCCCTCCTTTCTTTCTTCCTTCTTTCATAATGTTTTAAAATTTATTTTATGTGTATGGATAGTTTGCCAACATGCATATCTGTGTGCCATGTGTGTGCCTCCTACTTATAGAGGCTAAAAGAGGGTGTTGGATCCCCTGAAACTGGAGTTGCAGACATCATCTGCCATGTGGGTACTGAGAATTTAACCTGGGTTCTCTGTAAGATCAGCTAGCGTTCTTAACTGATGAGCTATATTGATCATTCCCATCTTTGAGTGGGAGTGTGTGTACTGACTTTCTCACGTGGTCATTAATGTTCATTCTTCTGCAGATCTATATTGAAAAGGATCAAGTTGAACAAGGAAAATACAAAATATACAGTTTGAGGAGAAATGGGATACCAAGAAGTGGAATGGAGTGAAGTCCTATGTTCAAGGAGATAAACAAATTAAACTAAAGCCTGAGATTAAATGAAATACAGGAAGTAGTGACCTCAGGGTAAGATCCCACCCAACTTCCAATTTATAAAAAGGAATTAAAGAGAAGCTTAGGGCTGGGTGTGGTAGTGCACGTCTTTAATCCCGGCACTTGAGAGCAGTGGCAGAGGGATCTCTGAGTTTGAGGCCAGCCTAGTCTACAGAGCAAGTTCCAGGATAGCCAAGCTTAGGCAGTGAAGGAAACCATCAATAACAGAAAGCTGATGAAATGTATTTTGGACAAAGGGCCATATTCCAACCCCAACAAGCAGTAGAACTTGACAGCTTCAGGCACATGGTTCTAGCCTTGGTGTCAAGGATAGAAGAAAAGTTATGGAATCTCCCTCCATAACTAAGGAAAGCCATTGAGGCCAGGCATGTATAAGGGGTGTCCCTGCATGGAGGCCTAGAGTGGCCATTGCATGAATGTGGTGATATTGTGTCCCCCAATATATTGTGCACCCTACTAAATTTATGTGGGGTCAGAAAACAGAACAACCATAGATAGACACAGAAGCCAGAAAAGGTGGCACACACACCTTTAATTCTATCCCTTGGGAGGCAGAGATCCAAGAGGATCTCTGTGAGTTCAAGGACACAATGGAAACAGCCAGGCATGGGGACACACACCTTTAATCCCAGGAATCGATGGCAGGAAGCAGAAAGGTATTTAAGGCGTGAGGACCAGGAACTAGAGGCTTTTAAGCTTTTAGGCTTTTAGCAGCAGTTCAGCTGAGATCCATTTGGATGAAGACTTACAGGCTTCCAGTTTGAGGAAATAGGATCAGCTGAGAAGTTTGGGAGGTGAGGTTGGCTGTGGCTTGTTCTGCTTCTCTGATCTTTCAGTGTTCACCCCAACACCTGACTCCAGGTTTTTCTATTAATAAGACGGTTTAGAAATTCACGTTACACATGAAGCTGTGAAGGTGAAGCCTAGATTGCCTTGGAGACTCCAAGATGTTGGAGTAGCCAGAGTCATGGGATATTTGCTGAAGAAAGCTGCTAACAGGTAGTAGAAACAGACCAAGATAAAGAAATGTGTTGAAGTCAGCAAAGTTGAGAGGAGTTGAAGACCCAAAGAACACTTTGACATAAGACATGGAAATGCAGAGTTAGGAGTTTGCCCATCTGATTTTTAGTCTTGCTTTGGTCCAGTATTTCCTCACTATGTTTTCTAGTGGAATGGTAATGTGTATTCTCTGCCATTGTATGTTGGAAGTATGTGATCTGATTTTCAATTTAGATTTTATAGGGAATTATAGTCAAGATATTGTCATGAGTTTCAGAAGAGACATCAACCTTTAGACTTTTTTAAATTAATAATTTATTTTTTTCTTCTCTATTATATTAAATTCTGACCACAGTTTCCCCTTCCTCTTCTCCTTCCAGCCACCCCCCACCTCCACTCTCATGCAGATCCACTTCTCCTATGTTTCCCTCCAAAAAAGAACAGATCTTCCAGGGATATTAACCAAACATGGCATAATAAGTTACAGTAAGGCTAGGCACGTATCTCATGTCAAGGCTGGTCAGAGCAATACAGTAGGAGGAAACGGGTGCCAAAAGCAGGCAAAAGAGTTGGAGACATCCCCTGCTCTCACTATTAGGAGTCCCTCAAGAACATCAGGCTACACAACCATAGCATAGAGGACCTAGGCCTGACCCTTACTGTCTCCCTGATTGTCACTTCCATCTCCGTGAGCCTCTATGAGACCTGGTTAGTTGATTCTATGGGCTGTGTTCTTGTGGTGTCCTTGACACCTCTGGATCCTACAATCTTTCCTCCCCATCTTCCATGGGAGGAAAGTAATCAAGCTCCACATAATGTTTGGCTGTGGGTCTCTGCATCTGCTCCTATCAGTTGCTGGATAAATCTTCTCTGATGATTATTATGTTAGGCTCTGGTCTACAAGTATAGCAGAATATCATTAGAAATAATTTCAACAACTAACCTTCAGTACAATGTATCCTTTGTGGTTCCTTTTTATTAACAAAAATACCAATTTTTTTCTGATACAGTTGCGATTCAGATTAAAAAAAAAAAAGAAAAAANATCAGAATCCCCAACTATACTCTAAATATTTGCACTATACCCACAGATAAGTTTAGTTCTTGCCTCTCATCAGGGAAACTTCTCTTTGCAAAAGAAGGAGATCATTACAGAGAACCACTACCAATCAGAGTGTATAGATGTGGAGCCAACTTCCAGCAATAAGTTTGTAATACAACTTCTGCATCTAAGACTCGGGAATAATTCAAAGTCAAGCAGGGAACATTGTAAGAGATGGAGGATCAAGGAGTTTTTGATAAGATAGAGAAATTGCATCTTTAACAGCAAGTACAATACAGAGAGGAAACTGGAAGTAGGTGAAGCTTTAGAACTCTTTAAGCCTGACCTAGTGAAACACTACCTTCAGCTAGGCTGCACCAACCTATAACTTCTCTAAACAGTGTTAACAACTAGGGATCGAGTACTGAAATGTCTGAGCCAATGGACGACATCTCTCCTTCAAACAATCACACTAAGTAGACTACTATTGGGAAGAGGCATACTGGAATATTCTTGAGACTGGAATAACAAACAAATTTCAAGGTAAGTAAGAACCATGATTTTGCTTAAAATCCACTCCCAATATGTATTACTTTCACTTAAGAGCTTTCCTTCTGACAGTCATTTTTAGAAAAAACATGGAATCTCTATTGATCATTCCCATCTTTGAGTGGGAGTGTATATATATATATATATATATATATATACATATATATATATGTATACATGTATATAAATATATATGTGTATATATTTGCACAAACACAAACAGTAGAGCATGTACACATACAAATATGAGCATGGGGGCATGAACATATATGGAAAGAAAGCAATGTTGATCACTGCTCAAGGAAAATCTTGTTCTATTGATTTCATAGAAATGGCACTAAATGAAAATGTTCACTCGTCTTTGTTTTACTTATTAAACTGATTAGTGGATAGTTCTGAAAAATAGAAAAAAACATATGGAGATATTAATGCTGTAGAAAATGCCTTTATGTATGAAGTTAACCTTGATCCCATTTTCTCATTTTTTAAAATTCATGGCTGATGAATCAAGACTAATGCACCTAATAAGAATAATGATCTACTACAGGGAGTAATTTTAGTGAAAATCTATATTTTTGAGTAAATGTACCATATGATTTTAGTAAACCAGACTCGGTCCTCATGACAGATCTAACATGTGATTACTTAGAAAACCCATGGTCCCCATTGTAGTATCAAATGACCAATTTAAATTTTTTGCCTCACAAATTAATTTTTGTTTCTATCACCCATTATATAATTATGGTCTGCAACAAAGACATGTTAAGGGCATAGAAAGTGCACCGCATTAGAAATTCTGGTGACAGAGAAGCCTCTACCATCCCATTACCAGCATTCAAGAGAGCTCACAGTGTATAGGAGCTTGCTATCAAGCCTGAGGATCTGAGTTTTGAATTCCCTGGATCCACATGGTAGAAGGAGAGAACTGACTCCTGAAAGTTGTCCTCTGACCTCCACAGGCTCATAGTGGCCTGCACCTCCCCATCCTTCCTATGAATAAATAATAAATATAAAACAAACACACATAACCGTCCATGTCCACACTTCCATTCCTGATTTCTTCTCTTTTTATCTCCTGTTATTTATTATTAAAAAAAAAATTAAATGAATTTTGGGGCATGGTGATACAGACCTTTATTTCTAGCACTCAGGAGGCAGAAGCAAGTGTATCTCTGAGAGTTTTCATCCAGCATGGTCTACATAGTGAGTTCTAAGCCACCTAGGGCTTCATGATGAGACCCCTCCTCAATAAACAAACAACAAACTCCCTAAATCAACCAAAACAGCTTCCTACACAATACTATCAGATAACTATAAGCTGTGAACACTTAATGTGAAACAAAACCTGAAACTATAAAGATATCAAGGTATTTGTTTAAAATTTTGTTTTGGCTATGATTTTTTTCTCCCCAAAGTATTCATTTTAGTAGTGCTCTGTAGCATAAATGGGAATTACACATCAATTCTAGAAACATACAAAAGGCATGAAGTTTGTTCAACAACTAAAATTTGTTAAAAGGACTTCCATCCACTCTTACGTTCTCATCTACCTTTCTAGACAATGGTCACAACTTCTTTCCCTCCTTTCTTCCTTCCTTCTTTCATAATGTTTTAAAATTTATTTTATGTGTATGGATAGTTTGCCAACATGCGTATCTGTGTGCCATGTGTGTGCCTCCTACTTATAGAGGCTAAAAGAGGGTGTTGGATCCCCTGAAACTGGAGTTGCAGACATCATCTGCCATGTGGGTGCTGAGAATTTAACCTGGGTTCTCTGTAAGACCAGCTAGTGCTCTCAACTGAGCTATATTGATCATTCCCAACTTTGAGTGGGAGTGTGTGTATTGACTTTCTCACGTGGTCATTAATGTTCATTCTTCTGCAGATCTATATTGAAAAGGATCAAGTTGAACAAGGAAAATACAAAATATACAGTTTGAGGAGAAATGGGGTACCAAGAAGTGGAATGGAGTGAAGTCCTATATTGGAAGTTGGGTGGGATCTTACCCTGAGGTCACTACTTCCTGTATTTCATTTAATCTCAGGCTTTAGTTTAATTTGTTTATCTCCTTGATCATAGGCTACACAACCATAACATATATGTAGAGGACCTAGGCCTGACCCTTACTGTCTCCCTGATTGTCACTTCAGTCTCTGTGAGCCTCTATGAGACCTGGTTAGTTGATTCTATGGGCTGTGTTCTTGTGGTATCCTTGACACCTCTGGATCCTACAATCTTTCCTCCCCATCTTCCATGGGATTCCTCAAGCTCCATATAATGTTTGGCTGTGGGTCTCTGTATCTGCTCCTATCAGTTGCTAGATAAATCTTCTCTGATGATTATTATGTTAGGCTCTGGTCTACAAGTATAGCAGAATATCATTAGAAATCATTTCAACAACTAACCTTCAGTACAATGTATCCTTTGTGGTTCCTTTTTATTAACAAAAATACCAATTATTTTCTGATACAGTTGCAATTCAGATTTAAAAAAAAAAAGAAAAAAAATGATGTGTTTTTTGGTATAGGTATCCTCTTAATCATGTGGAAAATAAACATACAAAAACCTCAGATACTACATTTCAAATGCAAATATGTACTCTTAGAAACCTATGATGNTTCAATAAACTCTAAATATTAAAAAAAGAAATCATTTCAATGACTTTTTTTTTCCTCTTTTGCCAGTTGTGTTTGGTTCCATCCTAGGTCTCTGGGCTATCCAGTTTCTGGTTCCTGGCCACCCAGGCAGGGTCAGGCAAGGGATCTTTTTCATGGCATAGATTTCAAGGAGCAGATATTGGTTGTCCACTCCTACAAGTTCTGCACCACCTTTATCCCTGCACATCTTGCAGGCAGGACAAAGTGATTTTTGGACTTAATTTTTAATATTTATGATAAGCTTTTATTTTTATGTAAATTTATTTACTTATTTATTTTATATCCTCGTCACAATTTCCCCTCCCTCCTTCCCTCCCAGTCCTGNCACTATCCCCCCTCTGTTCACTCCCCTCAATCCACTCCTCCTTGGTTTCTGTTTAGAAAAGGACAGGCCTCCCATAAGTATCAACAAAACATGGCATATCAAGTTGCAGTAAAACTAAGNACTGGGTAAGGCGACCCAGTATGAGAAGTAAGGTTACAAAGCCAGAAAAAGAGTCAGGGGCAGCCCTGTTCCCACCATTGAGTCTCATAAGAGAACTAAGCTACACAACTGTAACATACATGCAGAGTGTCCAGGTCAGTCCCATGCAGGCCCCCTGTTGTCTTTTCAGTCTCTGTGAGGCCCCTTTGAGCCCAGGTTAGTTATTCTGTGAGTTTTCTTGTGGTGCCACTGACCTTTCTGGTTCCTCCTTCTTCTGCAGGATTCCCTGCTATAGAGCAATCCTTTTCTACACTATGAATATGTATTACTCTCATTAATAAAAAGCTCACAGGCTGGTAGCTGGGCAGGAAGTTAGGTGGGAAAGCCAAACAAAAATATGGGAAGAAGGAGGGCAGAGTCAGGAAATGTCAGACAGCTGCCCAGAAAGCAAGACATGCTAGAGGACAGGTAAAGCCATGAGCCACATGGCAATACACAGANGAATAGAAGTGGGTTACCTTAAATGTAAGAGTTAGCTAGCAACAAGCCTGAGCTATCAGCGAAGCATTTATAATTCATATTTAGTCTCTGAGTCAGTTATTTGAGACCAGGCAGTCGGGACAGGAAATGTCCATTTACAATTCCCTGAATTTCACCTAATATTTGGTTGTGGGTCTGCATCTGTTTCCATAAGTTACTAGATGGAGTTAAAGCCATTGTCTCTGATGACAATTGAGCTAGGCACCAATCTGGTCACAGGAGATGGTCAGTTCAAACTACATGTCTGCTATTGCTAAAAGTCTTAGCTGGACTCAACCTTTTAGATTCCTGGGAAATTTCCTTGCACCAGGTTTTTACCTGACTCTGAAATGACCTCCCTTTCCAGTCGTCTCTTTCATACTCTCCCCCTCCATCACCCCAACCTGATTGCTNATGTNCCTTTCTCCACTCACTCTCAGTGCACTCACAAAATCTTTTATTTCCCTTTACCCTTTCCAGGGAGATCTGGGTGTCCCTGTTACCCAATCTCTCTGGGTCTATGGCTTGTAGCACAATTATCCTTTGTTTTATGGCTAATATCAACTAATGAGTGAGTGTGTAGCATGTTTTTCTTTCTCAGTCTGGTTTACCTCACTTAGGATGATTTTTTCTAGTTCCATCCATTTGCCTTCAAATTNGGGGTCATTGTTTTTATCAGCCAAGTAATACTCCATTGTGTAAATGTACCACATTTTCTTTATCCATTCTTTGGTTGAGGGACATCTAAGTTGTTTCCAGGTTGATGNTATTACAAATAAAGTTATTATGAACATAGTTGAGCATGTATCCTTGTGGTATGATTGAGTGTCCTTTGGGCATATGTCCAAGAGTAGTATACCTGGGTCTTGTGGTAGACTGATTTCCAGTTTTCTGAGAAACCACTGCAACAGATTTCCAAAGTGGCTATACAAGTTTGCACTCCCACTAGCAGTGGAGGAGTGTTCCCGGTGCTCCACATCCTCTCCAGCATGAGCTGTCCCTTGTGTTTTTGATNTTAGCTATTCTGACAGGTTTAAGATGGAATCTCAGAGTCATTTTGATTTACATTTCCTTGATGGCTAAAGATGTTGAACATCTCCTTAAGTGTTCCTCAGCCATTTGAGATTCTTCTGTTGAGAATTCTGTTTAGATCTATACCCATTTTTAATTGGATTATTTGCTTTGTTGATATCTAGTTTCTTGAGTAGATCCATATCTATCACCCTGAGTGAAACTCAAGTCCAAGTGGATCAAAGACCTCAACATAAATCCAGATACACTAAACCTGGTAGAAAAGAAAGTGGGAAATAATCTCGAATGCACTGGCACAGGACACAACTTCCTGAATAGAACACCAATAGCACAGGTGCTAAGATTGACCATTAATGAATGGGACCTCATGAAATTGAAAAGTTTCTATAAGGCAAAGGACACTGTCAATGGGACAAAATGGCAGCCTACAGAAAGGGAAAAGATCTTTACCAATGCCACATCTGACAGAGGGCTGATTTCCAAAATATATAAAGATCTTTGGACTTTTAAACAGTACTGATATTCTGAAAGACTNTGGGGACTTCTGAAGTTGGACTAAATGCNTTATGCATTGTGATATGGCTACAAGCCTATGAGAGTCAGGGAGTAGAATTTGCTGGTTAGAATGAAAATACCCACAAAAGGAATGGCACTAGTAGGGGCTGTGGCCTTGTTGAAAGTAGGTGTGGCCTTATTGGAGGAAATTGTCACTGGGGTTGAGCTTTGAGGTTTCAGAAGTTAAAGCCATGCTCAGTGTCACTATCTTTTTCTGCTGCCTGAGGATTCTGATGTAGAATTCTGAGCTACTTCTCCAGCACCATGTCTACCTGTGCACTGCCATGCTTTCCACCATGGTAATAATGGATTAAAATTCCAAACTGTAAGCCACCCTCAATTAAATGATTTCCTTTATAAGAGTGGCTGTGGTTGTGATATCCTCACAGCAATAAAATCCCAAACTAAGATATCCACTTTTCTACCCTCCTAACTTCATGTTTGTTCTTTCCTCCTCTTTTTCTCATAAATGACAAAACAATATACAAACCAAAAAGCCCAATAATACAAAAAAAAATACCAAAACAAAACCAAAAGCATTCAAGAAACGTGGAATCCATTTTGTATTGGCCAACAATAAAAATTGGTCACTGCTGCTTAAGCTGTGGTAAGCTGAACAATTTTATAAATTCTTATAACTGAATGTGGGGTTGTGAAAAATTCAGCAGCAATGGAGGGGTTTCTAACAATGCAACAATAAAAAACAATTGAAAATCAAACACCTTATGAACCCCAGGTATTTCTGGCATTGCTTACACAAGCTGTATCATGGAACTTTTCTGATGCTTTGATTCTGAACACATATCAGGTGCACTCTGCATAGTGTGTTCTGTCATGCCACACAATGCCTATGTGCTCCATCTTCAATACCCTTCCTTAGAGATGGGCTATTTTATGCTACACATTTTGTATCATACTTATAGAGACCCCCCCTTATTGAAATAGAACTGTTCAATTATGAAAAACCTAGGCCTCTAATATTTCCCAGCCATTATTCCCCAGCATATAAGATTAAAGTCCTATGTTTGTAGTTGTTCTATGATAGAGTGTTTGATTTTTAAAATTGTTGCTTGAGTTGCTGACTTGAGTTTATTGAAAAAAAATCATTCTATGAATTTTGGCTTGGGGTCAGGAAGGAATTTCCAAATATTTCTGAAATGGCCTTGGATAGGTTTCTGCAATTGTTTAAATACAAGGGATTTTATGAAATATTTTTCCCTTTAAAAATTATGTGTGGGTATGTGCACATGAGTGCAAATGTTCATGGAGGGCAGACTCATCAGATGTCCTGGGGCTGAATTTACAGACAGTTGTGATTCAACATGCAGATGCTGNCAGTAGAAACAGGGTCCTTTGAAAGAGCAGGCAGTGCTCTTAATTGTGGAACTGTCTCTCCAGTCCTAGTTCTGCCATTTCTCAGTATTTATGTGATGCATAAAATAAAAATTCTGATGACAAAATCAAAACATCAATCAATTTAAAAAGTATGAACATTGTTTCATGTTCTTCAGTATCAAATATTCAGTCAAGATTCAATTCCTCATGTATAGATAAACAAGCACATCCATCCTATTAGTACGCAGATTTGCCTTTGTCTTTAATAAATAATTAAAAAATGTATATGAAATAATCTACTTAAATTATTTTAGGATTTATCATNAGTATATATTTAACCTGGATGCCTATTTTATATACCATGTCACATGACAACTTCTTGGGTTAAAGGGGTCAGAAGTGGTAAAAGTTTAAGAAGCCCACCTCTATGGGAAGAATGTTTTGTCTTCTTAAGTATGTTTCCTCCCTGGAGCTAATAAAGTATTAAGGCCACTTTTTGCTGCATTTACAAGCTCACCATGGTCTTCCAGGCAGTTTCTAAAATAGTACAGAAATACAGCATGTTGTAGTGACTTCGTTCTCATTACTATTATTATATCCCACGATTTCCTAGTTTTCTGGAAAGTATGGATCCAAATTCTATGTATTCATAATTCATCAATGAGCACACGTAAAGTAGTCTTGTCCTCATGGACCTTACATTGTAGTGAGGAGGAGGAAAGGTACATCCCAAATACAAGCTAGGTTCCTGTTTTCTATGACTTACAAGAAAGTACCATAATAAAAAAGATGGTATCAGATAGTGAAGGTGGAAAAGCATTTTGTAGTAAAGTGAACATGGAAGAGATCTCTAAGCAAAAGATAAGTCAAGGGGTGCTTGAAAGAAGATTGGAAAGGGAAGAGGGGAGAGGGGAGGAGAGCAAATTTAAGGGAGGGAATGAAGAGGAGGGAGGCAGAGACAAAAAGAAACAGAGAGATACAGAGAGGAGAACGAAGTTACTGGTGGAAAGTATGTGTCCAGATGTAGGAATAGAATTTAGAGCCTGGAATTAAACAAGATCAGTGTAGCATCAGCTGCTGAGTGCAGTCAGCAATAAAAGTGATACAAAATGATTTTGGAGTGTTAGAACATAGCTAGGATATAATAGCTTTGATAAGAACTGATTACATCACTAAAAATAAAAAAAATAGGAAAAAGTGATGTGTTGCTTGTAATGTTTGTATAATCATGTGATGTCAGATGTTACCTAAACCTTTAGAATCCATACTGTCACAAATATAGCTCCATCTTGCATCTGGCCCTGATGNCATCCTTACCATTAACTTTATTGTAATGCAAAGACAACCACTAAACAGCCGTGGATAGTGTATTTTTTTTTTCTGGACAATGCTATTCTTTTCTACAACATGATTAAGACATACTAAGANTCAAGAGTCTTTGCACAAACAAGATGACACAGTTACTTCAGGACCTATGTATTGCCTAGAGACCTTTGTACCTTCCAGACACTGGCCATGGGTCCTGACCACTCTGTCTTACCTCTGCAGATATAATGGCTGCTTCCATGTTTATCTTCCTCATCTGTTGTAAGTTTCCAGCCATGGTCCAATCTTCCATGGACCTTAGGAGTAAACATNTTTTTATATTTCATTTTGCAAATGTCTCTGTTCTAGAACATGGATATTTACTCCTAAGAACAGTAAAAAACAACCATATGGTAAGAGCTGTCCTTGACATANCANTATAACTTATCTTGNATCATGCCATAACTGAGCCGTTTAATGNTCCAGATTGCAGTAGTGTAAGCCATCCNTCCCATGGCTGAATGGTGATTGCTGAGGTCAGAAGACTTTTTGATAAGGGCAATTGTTGGATATACATAAAATGACTTTCCAGATCCTGTCATTGCTTCATGTTATCTAAGCCTGCAGTCATCTCTACTACTTGAATGCTGAGACAGCACTCTAGAACCAGGTTTAAATGAATTCTTCTGTAGAGTTGTTCATGTAAAGTAAGAGCCTCGGAAGTGGANAGGTGACCAGTTTCGAAATNCAGTTGTNTGTGGTTGTGAATATTTCTATAAAAAAGCCCACACAAACCCATTTTAGTCATCAGGTGAGCTTGAGTGAGCTATTCTTTAATTTGCTACTGCCATCCCATTTGGGAGCAGAGATCAATTTTAAATCTCCCAGAAAGAGGTATTTCACAGATGTGTTAAGAGTCCAAGAGTGGTGAGTGGCTTTCATCTCTGACGAACATCTGGGCTCTGACAGGAGGAAGGGCTGTGATGATTCATGGGTGCTTTTGTAAAACATGGCATCCACTGAAATGAATTAGAGACTTCCACCTGGAAGGTGACAATACTCCAAGGACCATAAAATCTTAAATTAACAGAACTTCAACCATCCACACATTATATCTTTATTTTATTATCGTTCTAAATGATTGTGAAACAGAATATGCTTTGAAAATCCTATTTATTCATTAACTGCACTTATACTTAATAACTACTGGAGCTTAGTAATCTCCCAGTGGATGACTTACATTTTATTTTGTATTCTAAGGTTGTAGAATGCTAAAATATGAGTGAAGTATAACTACTGATGATAAAGACGTTTTCCCAAGATATTCTTTATGTTTGATTAAAAAAAATATTTATTTTTTCTTAGAGTCTCTCTCTCTCTCTTTCTTTGTCTTTCTCTCTTTTTCCCCCCTCTCTCTCTATCTCTGTTTGTGTGTGTGTGTGTGTGTGTGTGTGTGTGCACTGCATGTGCACATATGTGTATGTGTGTATACTCATAGAGGCCAGAAGAGGATATTGGATCCCCTGAGATGGAGTTAGAGTTGCAGGTGATCATGAGCCACCACAAATGGATGCTTGGAACTAAACTAAGGATCTTTGTTAGAGTAGCAAGTGCTCCTAACTGTTCCTCATTTTTGTTCATTGCTTTATTTAAGCTATTTTCTAAATGAGAAACATTTCCCAAATTTTTGTTAAAATTAGGCCACATTTGTAACTCCAGTTCCAGGGTATCTGGCATNGTCATACAGATATACATGCAGGCAAAACACCAATGCACATAAAAATAAATAACTCTTAAAAAATAAATAAAAGTATTTAAAATGAATCCACACAAGCTCATGCTATTTCAGGTGTGTGGCAAATGGCACACTCGAGAAATCATGATTAACAATAAACTAGAAACAAATACCAGCAGCAGTTTTCAACTGAGTCACAAAAGGTATGTCTGTCAAATGCATGAGCTGCTTCCTGAACTGCTTCGTATGCCCCACATTCTCTCTCTATGGATGGATTTTAATAAGTTCTTCATGAAAATTGATATCCCTAAATTATAAAGAGTAAGGAACCATCAGTATCAAGTGAAGAACTCAGTAAAAAAGCTACAACAAACCCAGGAATTAACTTGCTCTCTGAGAGGTGTTCCCAGTATAAAGGTAATATGTACTGCAAGCCTAGGCTTGAGTCTGAGCAATTATCTCTTGGCTAGAGATGGCAGAAATCCAGATGCCACACTATATGACACTGAGAATAGAGTGACACGTGGTGGCCAATGCAAGAAAAATTATAATTTTTGATCCATAGTATTGTCGTGATTGGGGTATGAACTAAGAAACTAGTGTGCTTGATTTCGTGGGTTCAAAGCCAATTTTCTGTGGGTGATTTCTTATTAGGAATGGTAAAAATCAGTTATTTACCAGGAATCAGCAATCATTCTAAATGATAACTTTGGAGCTTGAGCATGGGGGGAGTCATGGTAACACTGGATCAAAAAATGTTAATAAGAATCCAAGTACCTTGAAAAATACTTTTATTATTTTTAGTTATGTATATATGTGATTGTGCACAGTTTTGAACACATGAGTGCAAATGCCTGCGCATAAGCCGGTAGAGTTCTATAGCCCTGCAGCTGCAGCTGGAGTTACAGGTAGCTGTGAGCCACCTTGACATGCTAGCTGGGGCTCAACCTCGGTTCCTCTGGAGGAGCAGTGTCTGCTCTAAACTGCTGAGCCATCTCTCCAGCCACTCATGGACACTTTGGTTAGGGACCTCCTGGTCACAGATAACCCTCAAAATTACTCTCCCACTGCAAGAAAACTTCCTAAATGATTTTGTTTACATTCTTGAGAGGCCACCTTTCTAAGCAGTTTATTTCAGGTTTACTGATTTTGTTTTATTTGTGTTTTGCCTGAATGTATGTATGTGCATCATGGGGATGCCGTGCCCATGGAGGCCAGAAGAGAGTAAAAGATCCCAAATAATTGGAGTTGCAGGTAGTTGTGGGAGCTGGGAACTGAACCTGGGTCCTCTGGAAGAGTAGTCAGTGCTCTTAGTAATGAGCCAGTTTTCCANCCCTGTCTAAGCAGGTTTTTTTGATGACCCTTCACCTGCTAAATATCTTCCCAATGAAAATAATTTATTAGTAGTCATGTGTACCACAAACTGAGCTAAATCACTCTGATTCTCAAAGGAATAAGGAATACATGCCTCTTTGAATAATGCAGGAGAAGTGTTCTCATAAAGGGGAAAGGAATGTGCAAAGGAACTTCCAGTAACTGTAGTTAACAGTACTGTGCTCTTTACCTGAAACTTACTGAGTAGTTCATGAGCATCCTTACNTGTTTCATATAGTGGCCTTGTGAAGCAAAAGATGTGTTAGTCTTGTTCATCCTGATAATTGCATGGTGTAGATGCATATCAAATCATTTTACATGCTGTGTACATGTGTGATTTTTCAGATTTATTTTATTTTGCCTGCATATATATATATACAGCATGTGTATGCAGTGCCCACAGATACCAAAAGAGGGTATTAGACTATGTGGACCTGGAGTTACAGATGGTTTTTATCCATCGTGTGGGTGATGTGAACTGAGCACAGATCTGTTGGAAGGGCAGCCAGTGT
>LZPO01097946.1:24439-42165 GCA_001675575.1 Neotoma lepida
ATTTTCAGAAACACTTTGTGGATAATACTATTTGCCCTCCTACCACTTCTGTAATATTTTTAATCTTACAAAAAAAGAAAAAAATTCCCATCTCTATTACCCTTAGAGTTTGCAAATTCTTCTTATTCTATTAACTAATTTTGTCTTCATAACACCTGCATGCTAGGCTGAATAGGTGTAAGAATGTTCTTTAAAATTTTGTATTACATTAAAAATTTAATTTGGGGTTATGCAACATACACACAGAGGTCAGAGATGAGATTTCAGAGTCTCTTTCAACCACACAGACTCCACAGATCACACTCAGGTCTCAGGTTGGTGGAAGATGCCTTTACCACTAGAGCCATCTCACTGGCCCTAAAATGCCCCATTGACNTATAAAAAGAACAAAGGTAAATTTATTTACTCATGTTCTCTTCTCAAANGTACACAATTGGGAGATTTACATTCAGTCTGCAAGTCTCTGCTCTAAGACCATACATTTTTCTTATGAAATCATAAGACACATGAAGTTTCTTCAACTTGCCTAAGGGAACTGGCAGAGCAAGAACAATAGGGGAAAATCTATATTCCAAACTTAAGTGTGCCCAAAAGTCACTGGACTTTTTTTTTTAAGTGGAATTCTGCAATACATAACCTCTGTGATTCCAATCATGATATCTGATTAGAGCCAAGGAAGCTGCTTATTAAAATAATCCAGTTCCTTCTGAAGGTAATGGACTAGAGAGTGCATTCTGTGAAGAAGTGGTCCTTATGTCAAAGTAATAATTCATATATCAATAAAGCAAATTGATTAGAGACCAAAGAATGGCACTGCCTCTGGTGCTGCATATAATTTATTTCACAAGTGTAGGATAGTTTCATGAGAAATTCATGCTATAAGTATGTAATTATGCAACACAATTTACACTTAAAATACACTTATATATTTTATAATTCTAAATATCATTATAAATGTATGTATATAATATATACACAATATAGAATGTTTGTATAATATTTTTAACAAATACATAAGTATATCATATTTCCATAATGAGAATTGAACCTAGGAATGAAAAACAATGCTCTAAGGATGACTTCCCAATAAAGCATGTTTCTTTACAATTATATGCGTAATTTGGGCTTGAAAAATGTACTTTGTTTTTAACCTTCATTTTCTCTTATCTGAATACTTGAGAAAAACTCTTAACTGGGGAAATTTTCCCTCCTGAGAACTCCTTGGTTTTAAGGGATGGTAAGTATAGTCAGATGTCTATTATTTAAAATCATAACTGAGTCCAGAAAAAAGGAGTAAGTTAAAGATTCAAGAATCCCAAGAGTAAAATTTGAATATGTATACAACCTTGATGATGATGCAACAGTTTCTGTTAAGACATAGAACAGGATTCTGTAGGGAATGCTACTCCAGTAAAGGGATTTCTGGGAGCATCCTAAACATACTCTATTGAGCAGTTGAATTCTCTGAGAGGGTCACATTGTCCACTTCATAGATGACCCAGTTTAGAGAGAACTCAGAGTTGAAGCTCACTTGTCTACCTCCCTCCAGTTTATCCTTCTCTGTTTTGGATGGCCCGCACTCTACACTCACACTTAGCTCCTTCCCCTGTACCCAGGAAGTATTCATAGGAGTGACACCATTCATTTAACATTTTAAAGCAGTGTTCTTGTTATTATTCTGGGGCTACAACTATACAATGGAAATTAACATTCATCACAGGAGTCCAATCAATGCAGAACATTTATATTGCACAGGGTAGGAAAATCTACCCCATCTCATCAATTATTTAAGTCATTCAGAACAAAGAAATATTCAAGTCTGACTGCTAAATAACTAAAAATGAAGAAGTTAATTTTAAAAAGAATGTAGATGGTTATTTAGCCTGAAAACACTCTAGGTTCTGCCTGCATGATTTTTCTCCACCAATGGTAACTAGATAAGCAATTTGATTGGATGATTTTAAGGTTAGAATAAGAAAATACCTTTTTGTATTTTATTTATTGAGTCCAAAACATAGTTACCCTACATTTCNCTATTAATTCTTCTGCTTTTACAACTATCAACAGAGTTGTGGGTATTGCAGTCAAATGGTCTGGAGGCAAATCTTTTGATAGTCTTCCCATGTCATGGCTGACTTATCACACCAGTATCTGAGATGCCAAATCCTATATTGGCAGGTAGAAGCCATGAATGAGCACACCAAAGTAGGAAAGACCCACTAAGATTTTGAAAACACCTTTTCTTTGTGTGTTCCTTAGTTTTCACAAGCACAAAATGAGGACTGTGAGCATTATAACTCCTTGTATTATTCACACCTTGTATTACTCCTCTTCAATATGGTTTCTACCTTCTTTTACTATTTGAATATCTCCTGAGCCATGTGATTTTACTGTTATGTCAGCAGTAAGTATTCGATGGCAAATGGGTCTTCTACTTCTCCTCCTCCTTCATCTTCTTCTTTCCTTTTTCTCTTTCTTCTTTCTTCCTTTCTTCCTTTATCCTTTCTTCCTTCCTTTCTTCCTTTCTTTTTTTCTTCCTTCCTTTCTTTTTTGAGACATAACAGTAACCTCAAATATTCTATGCCACAGGGAGTAANCTTGACTGTCTGATGCTCTGGCCACCACCTCCAATATAGTGATTATGAGTATAGTTNACCATGCCAGAGTGAGCATAGTTTTGTTGCCCTAATACTGCATCTATCATCTACACAGATGCAGAAGAACTGTCAGTATTTTCTTAGCACCATAGTATCCACTTTTGTTCCCAGTACTTTCTATAATAAACCTTGTAGATAGGTATCACAAGGCAGTAGATATTGACTGAGAATAGCAGTTTTTTTTTAATGTATTTGAAAGTCATTATTGACTTTAAAGTTAATCTCTTGGAAAATATCTGGCACGTTTTTGTCACTCAATAAATATTTGTTGACTGAATGAATTAATTCAAGTGTGGAACAAATTTTGACATAGAGCAGAATTTGGATTGCTAAATAAATTAAAATGGAAAAAAATTACCTATGAGAAACAGTGTCTCTTGCTTTATAAAAGGACATGTCTGTTATGTTTCATAATGTACTCAAGATGAGAATCCTTATTGGAGTAACAAAGAAACATGCATTTGAAAAGATAAATNCAGATAGNACATATGTGTGTGCCCATGCACATATATGTGTTGTTGTATCTTGGAGGAGGAGAGAGATAGGAAGGCAAAGAAAGCTGAAATAGATTTAATAACGACAAAGATGACAGAGAAGAGGACTGTTTGTGGAGAGGTGAAGTAAGAGAGGAAACTGAATGAAGACTTAGGTACTTCTATGGCATCACTCCTGGACTATCTGACTTAGACTCTTAGGAAGTCCTCAGGGACAAGGCAGAAGACTCTCCACTGCTCTTTACTAGAATGCAGAGTTTGCTTATCTAGGATGTCAGAACATTGGAATCTGCTTCTCAGTTGATGGAAAAGGAGGGGTTCATTATATTTTGGTTTATATGTTAACAGGACTCTTTGTTACAGACANTCCCACAGAAGCCAAGATAATCAGATATTTAATTTTTAATTATTTTTAATATTTATCTTTCTTATTTTTAAATTATATGTATAGGTATGTGTCTGTCTGTTGGTATGTGCATGTGAGTTTATGTGCCCATGGAAGCCAGAGAGGACATTAGATCTCCTGGCTTTGGAGTTGTAGGCAGTTGTGAGCCATCTGGAGTAGGTGCTGCAAACTGAACTCAACCTTCTGCAACAGCAACAAGTGTTTTAAACTGCTGAGCTTTCTCTTGAGGCCCCATCAATTATTATTATTACCATCTTATCATCATCATCGTCATCATCATCATCATCATCATCATCATCATCATCATCATTTAATATTGAAAACCTATGCCCCCCCTCACAGTAGGCAAATGCTTTGCCACTGTGCTACATTANCAGCTTTTTATTGGATTATTTGAATGGTTTCTTTCATTTAAACACAAGTTATGTGCATGTGTGCATATCTATATGAGTATGTACAAGTATGTGCAGGTGCTCAAGCAGGCCAGAGAGAGCATCATATTTCCTGGCAACAATTTACAGGAGGTTATGAGAGGACTGACTTGGGTTCTGGGAACTGAACTAGGGTCCTCTGGAAGACAGCAAGTCCTCTTGTATATTGAGTCATCTCTCCAGCTCCATTTATACTAACTGACCTTACTCTCTTCGGCCTGATAATATACACACAAGTCTCAGAACTCCACAACACTAAGCCAACACATCTCCTAACAGGTGATAAAAATCAGGAAAAACAGAAGTTGCAAATCAAATCTGCTGAATGTCAATGAAATGCTGAAAAAAAATGAAGCCAGAGGAGAGACATGAAGGGATTGTTTGCTTTAGTCTCACTTCTGTCACAATCTTTTATGTTNGAGTCAGCTCAGCACTTGAGCCTTTATACTTAGATTCTGAAGTTTGTTTATGGAAAGTTGAATGGGNAGTTTATATAATTTAAAGCTAAGACATATTGAAAAGATAATTGCAATACATACTGAAGAATGTTACACTGAAGCATGAATGAAGCTGTTCAAAGATTAATGTTAATAAGATGATTGCAATAAACTAAAATCAAAGCCACCTGCACANTTTTGTAGATAAACTGGTTAAGTACTCTAAACGGTTTAAATGCATCTAAAAGGGACCTTAAAACAGGTCTATCAGAACATGACAAAGACAAGATAAACAGGTATATTACATGATCATTGGGTACTTTACCCCATTTCAAAATGGCCAGGTAAGTTTCCACATGTAAGCTAATTCAGCAAAATTTATCTTTTGCATGGCATAGTTAGCTCTGTTATAATTTATATGAATTAAAATAACTTCAGATTAATTTGAAAAACATTTTATAAATTAGCCTTTCATATAACTCAGATTTCCCTTGTGGTCCTCACATTTAGCACAAATTAATGGTATCTTATTATTCTTTTAATTTTTTCATTCATCACAAATTTTAAGTATGTGCCACTGCCCAGGCCTTTTTCATAAGACCACATTCTACATGAATGAGTCAAATAGGACTCTCTTGAGCTCACTACCTAGCAAGATAAATGAATAGGCAGCCAAAAGCCAAACAAAGAAACAAAGAAATCTAACAAATGTTAGAAGATTAATTTTGTTTTTATGTATACATATTTATATATGAGTGTTCACACACACACACACACACACACACACACACACACACACACACACACACACACACACAGGTGCCTGTGGAGGCCTGAAAAGTGTGTCCTATCTTTCAGCATCTGCCATTACAGGCAGTTGGGACCAATTACTATGGGTGCTTGGGATCAAACCCATGTTTTCTGCAAGAATAGCAATCACTCCTAACTACTACTGTCCAATTTTTCTAACTCACAAATTTTGTTGGAATACCTTCAGTGCACTTGATAACATTCATTCATGGTGCTNGAAGAATCACTGTTAATGAAATATACCTCTCCTGTGCACTTTTATTACAGAGTTTGTATTTGAATATGAACATGCTCAATACATCATTGAAAAATAGTGTTGAAAATTCTATTTTGTTAATGTAGAAATCAAACAAATTCCTTTAGAAGTCATTACAGAACTGCAGTCATTGCTACAGCATACTAATGGACACCATGTGATTATAACCAAAGAGATTCTGATTGAGAATCACCTTGGACATAAACTCCATTTATACAGTTAAACAGTGGTACATAATTAGGTCACATTTCCTCCTCTGTTCTGTCAAATGAGAAGATGGGCAAAATATTCTGTAAACTTTTCTAGCAATAGTGTTAGTTTCTGAAAGCANTTCTTGTGACTCAGTAGTGTTTTGTTGGGAAAAAAATGACATAGTGGGGGATTTATAAAGGACAACACTATGCACAGTTTCGAGTGACATGGTTAATTCAGGGAACATGGGTCTCGGGCTGAGGTAGCTATTGGGGATGTTTATACGTGTTCTCAGTCCCAGCCCTGTTCATCCTGGACCTCCATCCTGGAGGTGGGATTGAATTGTACTTATGTTGTCTTGTGGCTGGACCACATCCTGGATCCCAGAATATTTGCTCAGGGTCATATCATACAATACGGAATCTTTTTTTTTTTTTTTTTTTTTTTTTTTGGTTTTTTCGAGACAGGGTTTCTCTGTGTAGCTTTGCACCTTTCCTGGAACTTACTTGGTAGCCCAGGCTGGCCTCGAACTCACAGAGATCCGCCTGCCTCTGCCTCCCGAGTGCTGGGATTAAGGGCGTGCGCCACCACCGCCCGGCACAATACGGAATCTTAATGAGTGGCTAAAGCACCGTTCTGAGCCTTCCCTTCATCTTCCAAGGTGACAGTGATATTCCAAAGGATGTGAAACTATCAACCTGTGACCCCAAATAAAGACAATAGGAAACAAGACTAGTGTTGATAGAGGCTAGACATGGTAAGAGAAAAACATCGATTCTCGGGGTTACTGCTAGTTGGGGATGTTCGCTAGAANAGAAGAACCATTTCCATCCTGATTGTTAGGGAGACCATGTTAACAAATTGATTACATAAATTGTGTATTCTCGTCTTCACACTTCGTTCTACATAAAGCTTAAATTAAGATGATAACTCTCACCACTTTACAGGTATTGCAAAAAGAATAAAAGAATGATTAAAATGTCTGATTCTATAGGATCAAATGCATATAATCAGTCAGAATTTTAACAGATTCCTCAAGCTGAAATTATATACTCTTTATCTTTCACCCTTAGAGTAAATTTGGTCAAAATTGGTAGATTTGATGAGCATTATTTGAACAAATTAACCAAAAATGTATGTCACAGTTATACAGGATGGAAGAGATATAATATGGATGCTGGATCCAACATTTCTGTTTTTATTTCCTTTTACACTTTATGGGATTTTTCATCCTGTTTAAAGACTGTTCTGAAGGCTGTCTATACAGTCAGCATGATTATCATCTCAAGGTTGCCTCACTATGCAAAAATTGCCAACTCTTTTTCAGGCTGACTCATGCAGAACCTGCTTGTGCACACACCACCCACCCCCTCACATGTGGAGCTCTGATACCACACTGGATGCACCCACACTGAAAACTCCAGTTTACAAATCCAACCCACAGTGTAACACTGAAGAGTAATAATATTATGACTGTAACTCACATTGCTCAAATGCAGACAAACAGCACTATGAAAACACTATCTTTAGCAATACTAACTTTTATTACATTTGTGTGTCTCTGTGTGTGTGTGTGTGTGTGTGTGTGTGTGTGTGTGTGTGTGTGTGTGTGACACACATGTAACACAGCACATGTTTGAAGATCTAAGGGCAGCTTGCAGGGTAAGTTCTCTTCATCTACCTTGTCAGTTCTAGGGATTGAACTCAAGTTAGCAGTGAGTGCTTTTATCTGCTGAGCCATCTGATTGGTCATTTAGTCACTTTTTAAAAAATGACTGATTACAAGAAAAAGAAAAAAGGAAACATGGAACCAGAAGAAGGCAGAGGAGGTAAAAGAGGAAGCATCGAAGGAAATGGAAGAGGAGGAGAAGAGGAAGAGAGAGGAGGAAGAGCAGAATCAAGCAGAAGCAGCAGAAAGGATGTCATGAGTTGCTGGTAACTGACTTTTACTTATCTGAGGCCAGTGTTCAGACTAAAAGCACAATTCAAGAACCTGTAGAAAAAGAAATAATGATCCTATTCATCAGCTCTTACTAATAATTCATAAGGTCTGAGCTATTTTTCTGATTTTGTATCTTTTCCCGCCAGCTTTATTTCTGCTGGTAAATAACAATTCATTTAATTGCAGAAATAAATCTGCAAGACCACCATCATGAATTGGAAAGTGATAAAAAAAAAGTTTAATAAGAATAAGTCCCAGGAATAGAGAGCTCAATTAGTTGCCATTCCTGTTCTCAACATCAATTTATTTTAGTTCTTAAAAGACCTCTGACCCCCTTCAACATGGAAGCCTACTGGAGATAATTGCTAGTTCTTGTTAGTGGTTTCCATTCCTAGCTTCACTTTGTCATAACTAGTTAGCATCTTGTTAGTCTCAGGCTCTTTTTCTGGCTCTCTGAACCCCTGCCTACAATGTGTATTCTTTTGTCTTTCCTCTTGCCATTTTTTTTCTGTCTTTTTTGCTATGATCTTCTTGTCCTAGAAAAGGTAATTTCACACATACTGAATTACTGCAATTTAGGTCAGACAGACCAGGCACCATGAAAATAAGTTCTTTATTTAGACAAAAAAAAAAAAAAGAAAAAAAGAAAAAAGAAAAAAAAAAGCTTCTGATCTATTTCTCCTGTTAAGCTTGTGAGAGCCTCACCTTCTCTGGTGTTATGAAGATTGAGAAAAGAGATATTTTTAAAGTGCTCTTTTAGGAAGTCCAGAGAGGTAATAAATATGTTGGTACGTTTCCATAAAATGCTGCTTGGAACAAGTAAGATCACATTATGGGAAACAAGAGCCTGTGATTTGGATGCTATTGTTGAGCTTTTATTAAAGCTGGATCTCACTGAGATTTTCTTTATAGTCATAGCAGGGTTTAGAGTATTACAACATACCACTTAGGTTTGGGGGAGATCTGGGGTTATATGGAATTATTTGTGAGGATTACATATACCTTTATATCTGCTTGTGAATATTTTNCTTGCAGAAAGTTCTACATATACATTCACACACTACAAGCATGATTTTATTTTAGCAAATACATAATGGTATTTCATAAGGGAAGAAACTGAGAAACCAACAATTGAAGCAAATGACCAGACCACAAGTACTACTGCCAAATCCAAAAAGCCAACAAGTTCTAACTTCATCAAGTCCCACCTGACCCATCCTGTACCTCCCAATAGCCCAGCATGACCGAGTGAGTGCAAGAGATCATTCTTGATGANCTTCCCTGGGTAAAGTGCCAAAATAGATGCATGTCATACATAAGAAGGTGGAAGCAAACCCACCAATGTATATGGTCATTTGCCTTATTTTTCACTGGAAACCTTATTTGGCCTAACATTTCTTCCTTATGTTGGGTGTACAGGCTACCAACCAAAAGATGACAGGGTTTGGTAGATTTTATTTATCATTATTTTTTCTATATTATGCAGGAGTACTTTTATACCATATGACTCAGGGTTTTGAAGTATACAAGACACCTTGAAGAGTTTGAGAATCCTCAGGAAGAACTAGGGAGATTGTAACACGAATCTTAAAACATCTTATTAAATATAAAACAAACCCAGAGCCAGGTATTTGAGTGAATGCTGAAAGATCAGAGAAGCAGAACAAGCCACAGCTAACCTCACCTCAACAACTCCTCAGCTGATCCTGTTTCCTCAGACTGAATGCTTCTGAGTCCTCACCCAANTGGATCTCAGCTGAACTGCTACTAAAAGACTCAAAGCTTAAAAGCCTCTTGTTCCTGGTCCTCANGCCATATATATCTTTGTGCTTCCTGCCATCACTTCCTGGGATTAAAGGCATGAGTCTTTCCCAAGCAAGGCATGAGATCTCAAGTCCTGGGATTTAAGGTGTGTGTCACCATGCCCNGCTGTTTCCAATGTGGCCTTGAACTCAGAGAGATCCGGATGGATCTCTGCCTCCTAAGTGATAGGATTAAAGGCATGTGTGTCACCTTTTTCTGGCCTCTTTGTCTAATCTAGAGGCTGTTCTGTTCTCTGACCCTCAGATAAGTTTTATTAGGGTACACAATTTACTGGGGACACAATGTATCACTACAGGAGATTACCCAGTAGATAAAATGATTGCTGCACAAGCNTGAAGACCTGAGTTTCTTTCCTAGGACCAAGCTAAAAAATGCAAAACCTAGGTACGGTCATCTTATATTCTCAGAGCTGGGAAGAAGGAGACAGGAAAATCGCTGGACCTCATGAGCCAGCTACCCTAGCCTAATCTATGAAATCTCAGGCTGAGGAGAAATCTTGTCTCAAATAATCAAGGTGGAAAGCTTCTGGGGAATAACACCTGAGGTTTTTCTCTGGCTCCCATATACAGATGCAAAAATGCCCAAAAAGAAACATACACACACACACACACACACACACACACACACACACACAGAACATAAAATACACAAAATACACAGGATGGACACATGTCAAAAGAAAGTGAAAAGAAAAAATAGAAATCCTATGACTATAAAGAGAAAGAATGAGAGAGAGAAAAAGAGAGAGAGAGAGAGAGAGGGACAGAGACAGAGACAGAGATGCTTGTGTCTTGCCATTAAATCATGGACCTGGGTCTCAAGACTGGGGATGATCCCAATATTCTCACTCAATGAAAACACCTAACCCTTTGCTGAAAACTACTAAAGATCCTACTGTATGCAAAGCCCTGGCTGGGTAGGGTCCCAAGGATTTAGGTATGTGACAAATTATACATGGTTCTGATACCAAAGAGTTCCTATATTTATTGTGTTGATGTAAAAAAAAAAAGACACTATAGGTACAGGGTAGAACTATGGAAAAGATTTAGCAGGCATGGAGAACAGGGTAAAGCAGCTTATTTAGGTCCTAGATTCAGTGTCTCACTTGTAGTCACTGCACCACCGAAGTATGTTTCCCTTGTATATGGTCACCTTCACAAACCAACAATACAACTATTAGTTGGTCCCACGGTGACAGAAGTTTGTGTATTTTATTTTTGTTTTCCCTTTTATCCCTCCCTCCCTCCTTCTCTCCCTTTCTTACTTCCTCCTTCCCTTCCTTTCTTCCTCCCTCCCTTCCTCCCTTCACCTCTTCTTTCTTTCCTTGCTCTCCCTTTCTTTCTTTTTTCTTCCTTCTCTCCTTCCTTCCTTTAATTTTTATTTATTTCACTCTTGGTTGGGGGATGTGATGTGTGCGTACACTACTAGGGGTTGAACATGCTGGGCAAGTGCTCTAGCACACATTCCTGTGACTTTCTAGCCAAGATATCAATCATTTTGAAGAGCTAACTAGAGTATTCCTATTCACACTTTCATCTGCAGTAAGCATTGGCTATATTAGGAATCACCATCCACACTCTGAATATTATCAGTTATCAAGGCTACACTCATCTGGCTTTAGATGTCTCAGTCTGAAAATCCAAATGACACCAGGTATTTCACAATTTCCTTCAGTTAAAATATATATGCTAATATCAGAACATAAGTCAGTTTTTGACTGAACAAGCAGCATCAATTCAAACATGATTTAGAACACACAAGATAGTTGACTACTGAGCCTTTATATGGGGCACATTCTATTTAAATTCTTTACAGAGAATCTGAAGCTAAATTGAGACTGTTGTCAGTTTTTTCTTAAAGGCGGCAATAGCATTACAATTTCCCAAATCTTATGCTAGCAATATGCAAAGGAGGATAATTCCATCTCAGTAAGCAAATTTTCCCTCATATCCAACCATCTATATCATTTGTTTATTGTGGTCCAGTGAACTAAGAAAAAGACCAAGAATGCAGTTATTGGTCATTCCCAGTGACAGCTGCAGATGGGATCAGTCAGATGGTACAGTGATGACTGACTATGCTGGAGTTTACTGTGGAACTCAGAACTGACAGCTAAATGTTGCACATGTGACTCTTCATATAAGAAAAAATAAAAAATGATGATCAAAAAGTAAATAAAGCCAAATCTTTAGTTTTTAACTTTATAGTCTGGTAAATACGAATTATTCCAGAAGATTCTAATAGATAATTGCTCTGGGTACAATAACCAATATGATCAATATGAACAATATGATCAAAATGATCAATAACTAATATCATCAGTTATAGTTGGTGTCATTTCTTTTCTGAAGCTATATGGTCATGTTTCCACTTACTAAGAATGAAAATAGTTTCATTTGTTAAAATTAAAAAAGAGAGACCTAGGTGTCCTGGCACATCCCTTTCATCCCAGTACATGAGAAGCAGAGGTAGGCAGATCTCTGATAATTCTAGGCTGCCCTGCTATGTATAGTGAGTTCCAGGCTATCCAGGGCTAATGAGGGAAAGTCTGTGCCAAAGGTAAGTAACTAACTAAGTAAGTACGTAAGTAAGTAGATAAATACATAGATAGAATGGCCAGTGAGATGACTCAGCAGGTAAAGGAATTGGCTGTTAAGCCTAATGACCTAAGTTCTATCTCTGAGACCCAGGTGATTGAAGGAGAAAACAGATTTGCATATCATCCTCTGATCTTCATACATCCCCAGATAAATAAATGTCATGAACATATTGAAAAACAACTCTAGATAATGCAAAAGANTAATATACAATCTGTGACCTATCATAATTGTTCAAGCTACAATTGTGTTTCTGATAACAATTTATAGTAATAAAAACATAGATAGCTAAAGTCACAGTTGGATATGGGTATCTAAAGTTACAATGGAAAAGTGATGAAAAGAGCCATTCTACTGAGGTCTTTTCCTCCACTACTCAGATGAATGAGAAATGATAGTTGGATGTTTTCTGCAGTATTACATAGGGGCATTGAATCTTTTAAATTCATGACTTGATGTTCAACATTCTTGCTGATTATTTTAATCACATCACACACAGAAGCACTTCAGTCATCCAGTATCTCCCAGGAGGCACAGCCTCAATTGCTATCTCTAATCTTTTCAGAGCACCCTCTTTGGCTAGTGTTCATTAATTAAACATCCTTCTGCCAATGTTCCTTTTGGCTGCTGTTCCCCTAGAAGCTTCATGATCACTTGTCATTCTATTACGTCCTTTATCCCAACTATACTGGTTCATCTTCAATTATTTCCTTCTTTCAGAACTATTTTCCGCTCTTACAATATTCTTTGATGACTTGATAAGTCTCTACAATCAAATTCCACCTCATTTCTTTAAATTACTATTCTCAAAAGCATGGCAANTCTTTCTTTGTAATCATTTCCTTAGTCCCTAGAGGAGTTTAAAACTCNGATATTCACTGTAAGCATACAAAAGCAAATGCACAGATTAAAGAGTAAAAGAAAAACAACCAAGCCAGAAGCCAAGCTGGATACCACAAATCAATGTTAGAAAAGGCAGAGATTAGGATAATAATATTGATTTACTTATCCGTTTTGTCCATTGAGTTTATTCACTCAATGGACAAGTATTTATTTAGTACGAATATTCTATCAAATAAGGTAAAAGTGACTTTTTTGTGAGAACACCTGTTTGCATGTTAGTCACACCCACATAATGTACTTATAGTATGAGGTTCACCTTAACCCTGTAGAAAGAGATAATCTTTGTTCTTTTTTCATGAATCTGAGCTGGCTTAAGACTATGGCAGAACTGATGTTATGTGACTCTTCAAGATGGTCACTAAGGCCACAGTTTCTGCCCAATTATTTCAGGACCCTCTGAGGGGCTTAATAGAAGTCTGACTCCTCTGAGGTCACAACAATGCAAGGAAGTATAAATAAGCAGCTGGAAAGAAATGCAGTCCTATGATTTTTGCCTGAGTTCATTACCAAGAGCCATCACCAACCTGCCACCTCATCAGTGCACTATCTTGAGAGGGGATCCCCAGTTCTGACTCAGGCTGCCCTAGCTGTTGTAGTATGGAGTAGAGACAAGTCCATTCACTTAAGTTTATGAATAGCTTCTAGCTCTCTCCTTCCCTGCTCTCTCCTTTTTCTCTTTCTCTCGATATTTATGCATTTTTATTTTATACGTATGAGTGTTTTGCCTGAATATATGACTGTGTATTGCATGCCATGTTGCTGGTGTCTGTGGAATCCAGAAGAGGGCACTGGATGCTCTAGAACTGAAGTTATAGATGGCTGTGAGCCACTGTTTAGACATTAGGAACAGAACTCAGGTCCTGTGCAAGAGAATTAAGCACTCTTAATGGCTGAGCCATCTTTCCAGTTCTTAGAGTAATACTGTACTCCTCAATAAGTTATTGATGTAGCCCACATCTCACATCACTTACCCCCTATAGCTAAAGACAGACACACATTAAGGATTAATACTCAAATTACATATTGCAATGCATACAATGTTTTCATATAGTTAATTATATTTTTGTTAGTAGGGATATTCTAGGAAGCCGCTTTACAAGACCTTTATATAAATCANGAAGAACGTCTCCCCACAAAGTTTCACTACCACCTCCTAGAAAACAAGAGATACAAATCTTGAAACATTAGGGATATGGAAAGGCCCACAAAATCTGGGAAACCCACAAAGACTAGGAAGCAAGTACTAGAACTTTGAAGCTTATTCTAGATATATCTTTGAACTTTAATATTCATTTTAGTGTTGGGAATTTTTCTTTATAACCTCCTGATAGGGGTTTCAAATAGAATGACAGTTGAAATGATAACATAATGATGTACCAGTATATCAATTGATAGGTTACTAATTCCAAAAAACCTTATATAAGTACTTGTATGCATTTTTCATTTTATCACACAACAAAGGTTAGAAGGAAGGCTCAGCAGTGAAAAGCACTTGCTGTTCTTCCACAGGACCCAAGTTCAGTCTCCAGCATCCATGTGGAACAGCTTATAACCCTCTGTAATTACAACTCCAAGGGATTTGATACCATTTTCTGACCTTCACAGTCCTACTACACATGGAACAGATACATAGACAGACACATTCACACACACACACACACACATACACACACATACACACACATACACACACATACACACACACACACACACACACACACACATATATATTAAATACAGTTGTTGAAGAGAAGAGTCAGTGATTAAGTAGATAGTTCTCTTACAAAGGTATGGTTTTCTTCAGCCATGCTAGACAGCTCACAACCACCTGACTGATAACTCCAGCTCCTAGGGATCTGACATCTCTATGGACACTTGCATTCATATACACATACTCTCCCCTCAAATACACTATGGTGGATTGAGTAGGTATGGTCCCTATAGACTCATGTGTTTGAATGCTTGGCCCATAGGGAGTGGCACTATTAGGCGGTATGACCTTGTTGGGGTATGTGTGGCCTTGTTGGAGGACATGTGTCATTGTGGGGGTAGGCTTTCAGGTCTTACATACTCAAGCTATGCCCAGTGTGGGACACAGGTCTCTTCTGCTGCCTTCACATCCAGAAATAAAATTTTCAGCTCCTTCTCCAGCTCCATGTCTGCCTACACACTGCCGTATTTCCTGACATGATCATAATGGACTAAACCTCTGAAACTATAAACTATAAGCCAGTCCCAATTACATGTTTTCCTTTATACAAGTTGCCATGGTCATGGTGTCTCTTCACAGCAATAGAAACCCTAAGTTAGTCCCAAGGACTGGGGTATTGTTGTAATAGCCCTGACCATGCTTTTTTGTTTGTTTGTTTTTTGTTTTTTGTTTCTTTTGAGAAATGTAGACTTTGGGAGTTTGGATTAGAAAAGGAGTTGAATGCTTCATGTGGGACTTAATGGGTCATACTAGTAGGAGCATAGAAAACAATGATGTTGAGGTTATTTGAATGGTGGGGGTCTGTCTCAAGAGATTTCAGAGAAGAATGTTAGTATGTGGCCTAGAAACTGGTCTTATGATATTTTGTTGAAGAATGTGGCTGCTTTTTGCCCTTGCCCGAAAAGACTGCCTGAGGCTAAAGTGAAGAATTTTATATTAATTGCATTGGCAAAGAAAAATCTCAAAATAGAGTAATGTAGACTCTTTCATGTGATTATTAGTGTTTACTCTTATGAAGATTTATAATGAAAAGGAGTAAGTTGAGCAAGTAAAAATAAAAATATGTACAGATTTAGAGAAAAGGGGAATCAGGAAGTGAAATGCAGCTAAACCCTATGTTCAAGGAGCTAAACAGATTAAAGAAGAGCCAGATGTTAGATAGAACAAAGGTTGTGATGACCTTAGGGCATGACCCCACCCAGCTAAGCTTCCAACTTGTGAAAAGGAATTAAAGAAAAGCCTAGAGTTAGGTGTGGTGCTGTACACCTTTAATCCCAGCACTCAGAAGGTAGAGGTTGGTGGATCTCTAAATTCAAAGCCAGCCGTCTATAGAGAGAATTCCAAGACAGCCAAGTTTAAGCAGTGAAGGAAACCATTGAAAATAGAAAGCTAATGAATATATAAATTAATGAGGGGGCTATGTTCGAGTCCCAGCAAGCAGCAGAACTTGGCAGCTTCAGCCTGGTGGTTCTAACTTTAGAGTCAAGAATAGNAGAAAGGGGTTATAGAATCTCCCTCCATGACTAGGGAAAATCATTGAGGCCAAGCATGTGTCAGGGGTGTCCCTGAATGGAGGCCTAGAGTGGCCATTGCATGAAGCTGTGATGGTGAAGCCTGGATTTCCTTGGGGACCCCAAGATATTAGAAATGCCACAGTCATGGGATACCTGTCAAGGGAAGCTGCTAACAGGGAGTGGAGCGAGCCCAAGAGAAAGAATTGTGTTGCAGTCGACAAAGATAAAAGGAGTTAGAGATCTGAAAAGCATTTTTACATCAGAAATGGAGATGCCCAGATGGTTTTCAGTCTTTCTTTGATCTAGTATTTTCTCACTATCCTCTCTTTCCTCCATTTTCAAATAGTAATCTGTGTTCTGTGCCATTGTATGTTGGAAGTATGTCATCTGCTTTTTTAAATTTTTATTTTATCNGGAATTATACTTAAAAGATTTCATCAATCTCAGAAGAGACTTTGAACTTTGGACTTTCAAACATTGTTGATACTTTGATAGACTATGGGGAGTTTTAAGTAGGACTAAGTGCAATTTGCATTATGTTATGGCTTCAAGCTTATGGGGGCCAGGGAGTTGAATATGGTGCTTTGAATAGGGATACCCACCCCTAGACTCTTGTGGTTGAATGCTTGGCCCATAGGAAGTGGCATTGTTAGGAGATGTGGCTTTGTTGGAGTAGGTGTGGCCTTGTGGGAGAATGTGTGTCACTGTTGGGGCAGGCTTTGATGACTCATATGCTCAAGCTATGCCCATTGTGGGACCAATCTCCTACTGCTACCTGTGTACCAAGATGTTGAACACTCAGCTCCTTTCCAGCAACATGTCTGCCTGCATTCTGCCATGCTTCTCTCCATGACTATAATGAAATAAATCTCTGAAACTGTAAGACAGTCCCAATTAAATGTTTTCTTTTATTAAAATTAGCATGGTCATAGTGTCTCTTGAAGGCAATAGAAACCCTAAGACATACTTTAAAAAATCTTATCTAAAGACTACTGAAAGATTCTGTATGTTGAAGCTAATATAAAACTAAAAAACAAACAAACAAAAATTTAGGGGACCTCATTGCTTAAGATCATAAGGCATGTAAATAGACATATTGCATTTGAACTCTGATGGGCTAAGGACATAGTCTGAACCTATAACTACTGTTCAAAGCCGATGACAAGAGATTCCTCTGTCAGCTCTGAACATCTGACCCCTTGGCTTGGACTACTTACTCAGGATTGCCATCTTCTTAGCCTTGCAACTAACAAGAGTTTCATTGACCTTTACCTAGACTAGCTTTCCCTTTCTTAGAGCTGGTTGTTTTCTGGATGTCTATAGTTAACTAATTCAATGCTCTGAATATTGGGGAAAACTCTATTTGGGTTGGGCTATTTTTATAGCTGATACCAGTGGGGAAATTGAATACGCTAAAGGTCTACAGAGCAAGGCGTCTCTTAACACAGTCATAGATCAACCCTGTGATGCCATTAAGATTCTTTTAGGTTTCTTTGTTGGTCAGATATAACCTATCTATGACCTCTACATCATGATGGTGATAAGGTAAGAG
>LZPO01097947.1:9955-21980 GCA_001675575.1 Neotoma lepida
AAAAAAAAAAGAAAGAAAGAAAGAAAAGAAAAAAAAGAAATACTAGGTGAAAAAAGTTAAAAAGTTATAAGCTCCAACTATATATCATCTATGAAAAAATTAAATACATGTGTAGTTTAAAAAACAGAGAAGTGGGGCGATCATTCCACAAAAACTGTAATCAAGCAAAATTAAGAATAGTGTGTTGATCTATCTTGTGTTTCTATAACAGACTACCTGAGACAGTATATATCCTAATAAGCAGAAATGTATTACTCATAATTTCAGAGGCTAGGACATTCAGTATCAAAGAGTTGGTATCTCTTAAGGGTATTCTGGTATATCATGACATGGTGGAAAGCACTATATCAAATCTTCCAAAGGAATATGTTTTAAACACCTCCCACAGGAGCCTGATAAGATGGTTCAGCAATTGAGTACACTTACCACTCTTGCAAAGGAAATGAGTGGCTCCAGGCACCCAAGTCAAATTGCTTACTACCGCCTTCACTACAGCTCTAGGGAATCTGACACCCTCAGGCAGTGCACACATGTGACAAACACATAGAAACACACACATACTCATGAAGAAAAGTAAAAAAATAAATCTTAAAAATGNTCTCATTAGAAAGCAAGAAGATGACATGAATTAATATGTGTTAATTATCTCCACAGTGGTGGTTAGCATTTTGTAATGTATACACCTGTTAAAACATCATATTTTATACCACTTATGTAATTTTGTTGAAAAATAATTTTCATCACATAAAAAGAACATGACATATCTTTCTCTGCATAGTGATATGGAACAATATAAAAAATGTATTGTTTAATGAGATGTGGTGAAGAACAATATATAGATAATGTTGAATTTGTGCTTTTATTGTATATACAAATTTAGTATATTCATAGGAATAAAGTGGGAAGAAATTGGAGAAGAAATAGAAGAATTCATTATAAACCATTTTTGATTATTTTAGGATTCTTGTACCATATATTTTAATGACAATTTTAATGTAATTTTATTGAAATATGTGCAAAAAAATAAAACATTTGCCAAGTAAAAGTAATAATACTTAGCTAAGCAATATTCAACCTTTAGGTGAACATATTCTCATTTATAAAATAATTCTGATCTCTTCCAATGATAAAACATAAAGTATATGATTCCCNAAAACAAAATGTGTATAAATATCTTATTAAAACACATATTTAATGTCCTAATGGAGTTGATTTTGAAATAATTATTTTTGATTTTTACAAATGTAATGAAAGGCAGTCAATGTACCAAGCCTAATTTAAGTGAACTAAAATTAAATANAGATTTGCCACCCTGAGTTAAACTCTGTGAGCATGTTTATTTTATTGCATGTATTTTGTATATGTACATGTGCATGTGATATATACATGGGCTGTGCATGGCATGTGCACATGTGCATGTATGAGTATAGATATGGACCAAAGAACATCAAGTGTGTTCCTCTACTGCTCTCTGATTATTTCTTTACTTCATTGTTTTACCTAAAATAACAGTGTCAGTCATTAGCCAATTTAAATTGGATGTTCTGATCATTTAACTTTCTTGTTTCATTTTCCCCATAATTTTCTTCTATGTCAGTTACTGTGTATTAACTTCATTTCATCATCTCCTTTCTCTCCTAACTTTATGAAAATTCTACACATAGAGATCTTTCTTCATTCTATTCATTATTCGTAAGAGACAAGTATCTGGTATATAACAAATATCCACCAAACAATTCTTTTCTTGTTAAAAAATATCTTTAGTATTGATGTGTGTGTGAGCACACATGGAGGTCAGAAATACTTTGTGTTGTCAGTTTTCTCCTTTCATCTTTACATGGGTTCTGGGTTTCTAACTCAGGTGGCCAGGCTTGTAAGACAAGCATTTTTATCAACTAAGCTTGATAAGGGCCTCTTGCAGGGCCCTGACTAAGCATTTCTCAAGTGAATGAACAGTGGCAATTGCTGANACTCTAGTCCCAAAAAATATGTTATGAGTCAAGTTAAAAGACAAAATTTAAAAATCTGAGAGCTAGCTTGGATCCCCAAAGCCATCAAACAATATACTAAAGTTTGTCATTACTTAGACTCTCTGTGAAATTTACAAGGACCTTTCCTTTCCACGCTTCCACTATACCCTTAAGCACTTTCTGAGCAGTTTGTGCCAGTCTTCATCCGCTTTAACCCCAACTGCACACACAGTGCTTGTTTTTGGTCTACTACATAAAACTGCCCATGAACTACATGTAGAAAAAAATTAGTATTGCCAGTTTATTACTGGTGTTGTGGCAATTCCTGGGGATACTTATTTAAAATGGTTGCATATGAGATATAATTATGTGTGTTTTCCCTCTCTGAGGCACTTGTCTTGTAATTCCTACACACAGGATGGGAGGCTGATGAAGAATCATTGGCTTTTTCTGTATGCTCTCAGGATACCTATAGGCAAACAAGCTACTGGAGGATACAAATGGTTGAAAGGCCAATGCATCCCCCNGCCATTTATTTATGAAGGGAGAATTAGGAAATAACATGGTTGGATTCTGGGCTACTATAGCAGGCAGAGTAAATTTTCATGTTCTAATCAGCTTTTTACTGGATGGCAGAAAGCAAAGCACACCCCACTAGAACCCAAGTGTTCCATTTAGCACAAGACACAATTATTCTTTTCATAGATTGTTTATTATGTTTATTATGTATATTTTAATTAGTTCCATGATCTTAGATGATTCAATGATTTTTGTCTGGTGTCTGTCTGATGAACTGGAAGGAATTCCAAGTTACTACAAACAGGTTATAATTATGTGGTCCAACATTAACACAGAATATTCATTTTTTTTAATTTTTCCTATTAAAGAGTCTCCTTCTTTCAAGAGTTGAGAACATTGTTCACAGAACCTCTTGATTTCTGCTCCCTGTTTTTAAGAAGCTCCATCCAGAGTTAACAGCTACTAGGTCTGTTAGAGTGAATATAAAGTACACTAACTTTGAAGGGGGAAATAAGAAGAGAATTTGGATGGAATTGTCTGGAGAAAAATTACTCAGAATGGCAATTGACTTGGAAATAAAACATTGCATGTTGAATGTCCTATCCAATGAATGTTGGATCAAAAGAGATCTTTCTTTCTTTAAAGTGTCTTATTCTTGATTGTTGGAATTCAATTCAAATAACTTTTACAAGAATTCTTCAAAGGCAGATGCATGAGAATCATTACNACCTTATTCTCACTTTACAAAGAACACTGTGGTTTGAATTCTGAAGAATGTAACACCAGCATAATTATCTGCCCAGTCATGAGACTGGAACTTTCTGTCAGCTCATGGTTCTTGAGAATCAGTAACTGACATGGTCATATTACCAGAGTCAGGAACTCCAAATTTGAATAAACAACNTATTTTACACCCCAGAGAACTATCACATTTCTGAAATATGATGTTAGAAGCAGGCATTTGGTAAGAGTCGATTTGATATATAATTTAGACATGCTGTCTCTAACCATAGAGTTTATGTTTTGCCAGAATCCCCAAAACACATCTCTAGCCAACGTTCCACAAGAAAATCATTTCCAAAGCACAGTGNCAGAGAAGTGTGAAATGAATATTTGCATAAGCCAAGATCACTTTAAAAGGACACTGATACACAAAGCCAAAACTGTGGGTGAGGACACTTGAGGTTTTAAGCCAACTGATGTGCTGTTTGAAAGAGTTTGGGACTGGAGGAGAGCCTTGATTCCATTGCACTTGGGATGTCATGTAAGATACAGCTTGGAATGTCCTCAAGAAAAATGTGTCAAATGGAAAGTTATGTAAGTTCTACAAATAAACTCACTTCTAGTTTCCCATCAAGGAGGTATCGTGTAGCTTCACTACTATGGGACTCCTTTCCTCTCTATTGAACTTGATCCACTAATTTATTTTTTACTTACCAATGGCAAGCCAAATCTATCTGTCAGATTAACTCTTAATAACCAAAAAATATATTTTTGCAATGATTTGGCGTTTTCTAAAATTTATGATGTTTTTATTGTCTATATTAAGATGTCTATTACCTTAGTTATTCCTATACTTAAAGGATATTCTGCCATATGTCATGTTTGTTTAGGAAATAAAGCCTTAAGTGAAAAAAATTCAAAGCAGGTTTTCTTTCAGAAAAAATAATGCAGTAAGGGCTTCCCCTTTAGTATACATTATTGTCAATCAGTTTGAAGACAGGAGTTTATAGTAACTACCTGTGCTGTACCACATGACAACAACTCCATCCTGGAGAGATGGTAAGGAGAATAGAGTCCGCCATTCTCTCTACTGATCTATCAAAGGGAAGCATAATTGGGAGACTAAAATGAACTATGGAGAAATCTTTTACTGCTTAAAATCCTCTCCAAGTTGTCATGCTTTTAAACAACTAGGATTGTTCATTGAGTGATTTATAGCATCGTGGATCAGAAGTGCTGAATAGAATTGGGAAAGCTCAGGGACTTGGCTAACAATCAACCATGTACTACCTAAAGTAACAGAAATAATCTTGTCACATGTCTACTGTGGTCTTGAAGGCTAGCCTAGGGGAACTCGATGGTGGTCTGTGTTTCTAAGAGGAGTAAGCAGACAAGCTTCAAAGTAGTTTTCAACCTCTGCCCTCATCATATTTGCTGATAATCTTTTGGCCAGTGCCACATATGGCAGGCCCATATTTAGGAAGAAAGGAAGTAGGAAGTAGGAGAGATAAGAATTAGTGGTCCTTCTTATAGACTAAAACTATGGAGGAAGACAATCTGTCAAACTAGGCCAATTCTAGATACCCCTGTGAGAATATGTGCAAAAACTGTTTCAATAAAACATTATAAAGTGTGATAATTCCAGAAAGTTCCCTTAAGCTAGAAGTATGATTTCCTAAATAGCTCAAGTTCATATTACAATTTTTAAATGAATTCAAAAAGAAGCAGTAAAGTGTGGATGAATATGAACACAGACAACCCAAAGTTGTTAGGGAGAAAGTGAAAATCTTTTAGAAAAAAAGGAATGTTATTTGCCATCAGAAATCAAAGACTAAGATTTATTGTGTATCAATATTATCCTGACTTAACTTGCCATGCTTGCAAACAAACAAACAAAGAGATAATCTAAATACACTATGATTTCTCTTAATTCCCCCTCTCCCTTTTCCTTTTCCTCTCCCTTCTCTAGTGACTAAATATTACTCTTACTCTGACACTATTCCAGCAGAGGTGACCATGANTTTTTTATATTTCTCAGAACATTTCTTTATCCAGGTCGATGGCTTTATGCCTACATGTCTAACCCATGGCCAGGTGTTCTTCTATTAGAAAACAGGATTGCATAGGAAGAAGCCATTTTGTTTCTTCTCTGGCTTGTGTCCAACTTATTCTTCCCATACCAGCTGCTCCCTACAAAGGTCCTAACCAATAGAAAAATTGGGTCAGGTAAGACACAAAGAAGTTATTAGGATAGCATGTGAAAATTTTATTACTTACAGATTCAATATGAAGGACGCCCCCAAGGACTGACAGGAGGTCCAACAACAGCAGGATGTTCAACCAATAGGAAGGATGTCAGAGAGAAAGAAACCGTGGGACTCCCTATTTATTAGGTTCCATAGACAGACATTATCACTTATGTTTTCCTCAGGGGTTGTATATTTGCTAGTTTAAAGAAAACACAATTCTTAGCTTTGTCATTATGGGCAACTGTGGGATGTGTTAGGTCGGTGAGATGAAAAACAAATAGGTTAGTTCACAAAAACAACACAGAGATGAAAGCAGCACCCAAATCAAAGGTGATAGATTTGATTAAATTTCAAGTCGTTGATGTCACTACTGAAAAGAGATGCCAAGGTAGCAACTGTATTACAAAAGTTATGACAACCCATTTGTGGTAGTTTGAATGTAATTGGCCCCCATAATCTCATAAGGAGTGGCACTATTAGTAGGCTTGTCTTTGTTGGAGTGGGTATGTCCTTGTCNGAGGAAGTGTGCCACTGTGAGGTTGGGCTTTTAGGTTTCCTATGATCAGGATACCACCCAGTGTCTCAATTGACTTCCTGTTGCCTTCAAGATGTAGGACTTTCTAGCTCTTTCTCCAGTACCACATCTGCCTGCCTGCTGCCATGCTCCCCATCATGATGATGATGGACNGAACCTCTNAAACTGTGTGCCCCCTCAATTAATGTTTTCCTTAAAAGAGTTATCGTGGACATGGTGTCTTTTCACAGCAATAAAACCCTAACTAAGGCAGAAGTTTGTACCAAGAGTGAGTTATTGCTGTCATAGGCCTGACCATGTGTTTGGAGGAATTTGGACTTTGGTACTTTGGGTTTGGAAAATGGTGGAATGCTTTATGCGCTGCTTAATGCTAGNAGGAGCATGGAACACAGTGGTGTTAAGNGTTATTTGAACTGTGGGGGGGCTCACTCAAGGGATTTCAGATGAGAAGAATTTTAGTATATTGCCTAGAGATTGTTCTTGTGATATTTTGGTGAAGAAAGTGGCTGCCTTTTACCCCTGCCTGAAGAGTCTGCCTAAGGCTAATGTGAAGAATTTTAGATTAATTTCGTTGGCATAGGATATCTCAAAACAGCCTAGTATGGACTCTGTTGTGTGTTTATTAGTGTTAACTACGAGGAAGACTTATAAAGAAAAGGAGAAAGCTGAGCAGGNTAAATTACAAAAAAGTAAATTTTGAGGAGAAAAGGAGCACAAGGAAGTGGAATGGAGCTAAATAATATGTTCAAGGAGATAAACTGATTAAGAAATAGAATATAGGGAGTAGTGACATCAGGGCAAGATACCACCCAGCTAAGTTTTCAACTTGTGAAAAGGAACTAAAGAAAAGCTTAGAGCCAGGTATGGTGGGGCATACCTTTAATCCCAACACTAGGAAGGCAGAGGCTGGTAGATCTCTGAGTTTGAGGCCAGCTTGGTCTAAAGAGCAAGTTCAAGGAAATCCAAACTTAGGCAGTAAAGAAAAACAGAAAGCTGGTAAAGATGGAATTAAACAAGGGGACCATGGTTCAGCCCCAGTAAGAAGCCAAACTTGGCAGCATCAGCCATGTGGTTCTGGCTTTAGATTTACAAATAGAAGAAAGGAGTTACACAATAAAGCCACTGAGCCAGGCATGTGTCAGGGATATTCCTGAATGGAGGCCTAGAGAGGTCATTTGTGTGAAGCTGTGAAGTTGAAGCCTGGATTGCATTGGAGACCCCAAGATGTTAGAGATGCCAGAGTCATGGGATACTCACCAAGGAAAGCTGATAGTAAGGAGTGGAACCAGCCCAAGAGAAAGNAGTGTGTTGCGGTCAACAAAGCTAAAAGGATTTGGAGANGCAGAGTTTGGAGTTTGCCCATCTGGTTTTTGGTCTTGCTTTGGTCCAGTATTTCCTCACTGTGCTCTCTTCCCTATATTTTGGAGTGGTAATACATATCCTGTGCCATTATATGTTGGAAGTATATGATTTGTTTTTTGATTTAGCTTTTATAGGGGATTACAGTTAAGAGATTGCATGAATCTCAGAAGAGACTTTGAACTCTGGACTTTTAAACATTGTTGATACTGTTATAGACTATAGGGACTTTCGAAGTTGGACTAAATGCATTTTGCATTATGATATTGTTACACAAACTTATGGGGGCCAGGGAGTAGAATGTGGTAGTGTGAATGTAATTGGCCCCCATAATCTCATAAGGAATGGCACTATTAGGAGGTGTGGCTTTGTTAGAGTGGGTATGGCCTTGTTGGAGAAAGTGTGTAATGGTGTGGGTAGGCTTTTAGGTTTCCTATGCTCAGGATACCGCCCATTGTCTCAGTTGACTTCCTGTTGCCTACAAGATTTAGGACTCTCAGCTATTTCTCCAGTACTATGTCTACCTGCCTGCCACCATACTCCTCACCATGATGATGATGGACTGAATCTCTGAAATTGTAAATGAGCCNCCCTCAATTAAATGTTTTCCTTATAAAGGTTATCATGGTCATGGTTATGGTGTCTCTTCACAAATAAAAACCCTGAGACACCACTATTCAAATAGATTAGTAAACAACAAAAAAAGAAATTTCTCGTTTTATAATAAAAACCAGATGTAGATTTAAGAACTTATATCCTAGTAAAATCCAGGATAGATTTCAGAGAAATTGTAAATCTGTGTATTTTAACAAGATATTGAACTAATAGTTCCTTCAGTNTTAACAATATAGCCCATACACAATGATACTTTCTTTAATATATATGTACATATACATATATAGTATAAATATATATTAAAGAATACATATGATACATACATATTTATTTATCATAAACAAGAGAATAGACGGTTTTGGGCCTCAGTTGAATATTTTCTCTTTATAATCTTAATGACCTCAGAACTCTCTTGGATTGAGAGCAGAGAATAAGTAATGAATTTCCAAATGGAGGAGTGTACCCTCAAGATCAGTGTATGCGTGTGTGTATGTGTGTGTGTGCATCTGTGTGTCTGTGCATATGTAGGAGGTCAGAGGACAATCCATGGGAATTGGTTCTATCATTCCACCACATGGATCCTGGGGATCTGGAGGATCTAACCCAGTTCCTTAGGTTTGGCAGTAAGCACTTTCCCATCTTGCCTGCTCAAATTCTTCATTTTAAAGACTAGTGTTAATGAGTGGAAAAACATCTTGTTTGAGGTCTCTTTATTTCTTAATAAGTTTTGTTCTAAAAGATCATCATGACTTCCAAAGTAATATTTCTTTGGCAAAAAAAAAAATCCTTTATTTTATCCTTTAGCTGATCATCATCATTTCTTAACTCCTTTTAAGGGTTCTTTCCAGAGTCCTAGTGTACTCAGAAATCAATTCCTAATCAGAGCCATCTATTAATACTCCCACACAAAACTATAGACACTGAGATGTTTCCCTGTACGGTTATGNCTCAGAACAATTCAGTGAGCTAGAGTTTGCTAACAATACATTTCTCCTAGGACTTAGAGTCTTCCCTTGGTAGTTTGAAGAAAATGTGGTGGAAGAAATAATCGTCACCACAACTGCTGCCATGTGGCTGTCTGTACTTGTGGTTTCTTGGCTGTAACTATTTACCAAGCCATAACCCAACAGCTGAAATGTCAATTCTGATATCTTTCCCATGCATATCTTTATTATTGCTGTCAAAGTCATATATAGGTTCTTTTGCTTCAGTTCTGGAAGACAGCTTGTCAACAATCAAGTGTAAGTAGGAGTAAAGAAAGGCTTTCCTCAGATCAACAGTGCACTTGCATTTCCAGCCACCTCAAAATAAAGACTGATTCAAAACCTAGAAATTAGACACTAGAGAAATGACTATGTAACCACAGCCATGTCACAACTTGTGGAATAGCATGGTTATACTGTGATGTTTACTCTGTCAACAATGTTTCCAATTTTAGAAACATCTTACACTTCTAGTGATAACCACAAGAAAGTGAAAACTAAATAGCTAAATTGAAAACAAGTCTTGATTTTATTCATCTACTATAAAGNACAAGGGAAAATTGTTCCTGTTCTCTGCCTAGCTATCTTCAGAGTGTGCCAGATTTGTTGACTATAATTTGTAGTCAAATTAAAGAATATCACATACTTCTGAGATATAGTAATGGTNTGTAGACTTATTTCAACTAAAATCTAAGGAACCAATAAAATCTTACTATACACAAAGTTTCTGTTAATTTACATTTGGTTAACTTTATACTCCTATGCCACACCAGCTGTCAGGAGGGGAAGGTGCAAGGACATACTGTACTGGAAACTCACTATGTAGTTCCATCATATTGGCATCACTTGGGGCCAGCCCAGGGGCATACATCATCCTTCCTGTGCGTTTACATTAATAGTCCATTTACAAAGAAACATCCTTTGATCCTCCTGTCTTCATTAATGAAAAATGCCACATTAAGACATTTCTTCTTGCTTTCCCTTCCTGTTNCATGCAGGATCTATGTGTAATCTGTAAAGCAGTCTGAGCAGAATGGCACAAGCCGTCAAAATATTTACATACTTCCCTGTAAAATATCTCATAGGAAGATTTAACAGGCATAAGTAAGCTATGACAAGCATGTTCACTTATCTGAAGAAAAATACTTTGAGCTGATTTCCTGGCATGAAGAGGAAAGCTGGTGNAGTGACATCTCCTCTNGTGGAATGCAGTGATTAAACCATGGAGGCTGTCTTTACCTTCCCCAGGAAGGTCAGCATGAACTGGNGGGAAGGGCTCTGCCCTCAGTAGAAGTCAATGTATCATACTTACTCTGGCACTGTCTCCCACTAACAGTAGTATGTGGAGGCTTACCATTGATGTTTGAGGAAGCACAGAAGTAAAAGAGTGTGCAAAACAAGAGTGTACTTGGATATAAGTATTCATATAAAGGAGTTCAAACAACATGGGAAAGAGTAAGTGTTCAAGGATTAAACACTAAGATAGTTATCTTGTGCTTAAAGATAAGGAGTGAGTTTTCTCAAAACCAGGTTTGAGAAAATCATGTATCCATAGAATAAACACGGATATTTTTTTCATTGTAATTTGAAAAAAGAAGCATCAGGCAGGATCCTTCTCTAGCTATTGGATGAAGGGTAAACAATAATACAGGAATTTATATATATATATATATATAGTGGTGAAGCTCAGTAGCCCTACTTTGCTTCATAGAAGAACAAACTCTAACCTAAAAGCTATGAAAAAGTCCTTTAGATTCTCCTATGATAAGGGCATGAGCATTTCACATTGGAAAGTACTAAGCTAAGGGGGCGGAATAAATACTGGCACTCAGACCACATTCCAGTCCAAATCCCTGTACCATTATGATGACCGCAGCTTAACCTTTATCTCCCAGTCTTTGATACCTGGAAATTGAAAGAAGAAATTCCTTTCCATTTACATAATTACAAATTTGGAATGAGTGAAAAGTTGATGGGAAAAAAAAGTACCATGCTTTGGACTAGAGTAGTAACATAACATGTTAACTCTATCTGCTTCCTGTTATTTAGAAAAAATACAGCAAGCTACTATAAACTCCCTGTCCAGACTAATGTAATCTTCTGTTTATTGGTACTAGGCCTTCTTAACAGCCTTCACTCTAATCTCTCTTAATTGCTCAACTTGGAAACAACATAGGCAATGGACTCATAAATTCCACTTTAGAAAAATATTCAAACAAAGACTCTTCATTCATGTTTTTCTTATCACTATCTACTAACTCATTTGCATGGAATGAGAATCCAATGTGAGTCAGTTCTTAGAAGACACAATTCTGGCTGTTCAGCAGCTATGGTCTTATTCTCTATCAGGAAAATATGTGAGTGGTCAAGAAAATCATGGCATCTATCTTTACCAAAATGCTTTTTCTGTAAAACTTGACAATCCACCCACTTTAAAAGGACTCTCCATGGAGATGTGGTGGTTGGCAACATTTGCCTTCAGTTTAGTAGCTTTAGCAATATTTTATTTAAACTGGATGAAACTGGAACCATTTTAGAAATTTAGACGTAATTTATCTTGATTTTAGAGATGTATAATTTAATGTTAATTTTTTAATAAAATGAGAAGTATTTGCTAAGAAATAATAAGATAGTTTGACTAGATTAGAATGCAAAAGAGGTTGACTTTTGGAAGATGCATCAGCTCTTCATTTGAACAAGGTAAAATAGTTTTTGGAAAAAAAACAGAAACAAAAAACAGTCACTATATCATTTTGAAAAGGTGAACTAAAGATATGAGGATAGGGTTTAAAATTGGACAGAGCAGAGTCTAAGCCCAATTCAAGCAAACTGTGGCTGTTATTTAATGCTTTAAGCTTTTTTCTTCATCAGTCCAACAGGACTAGAAATAATATATTACATGAATCTCTTGTGAATATTAAGTAAGAATTAACTATAAAGTTACTACTGAACATTGTGAGGCACACAAATATGATATAGCTACATAGTAGATAGCTAATGAAGAAAGGGTTATTTAATCATCTAGTTCATGGCTATGCACTGACTTTCAAACTTTATGGGTCCCTAGGCTTC
>LZPO01097949.1:23643-42016 GCA_001675575.1 Neotoma lepida
CAGGTGAGTCAGCATTTTTATTCTAGTTTAGCGATTTAATTTCTACAAGATCAAGGTTATATTGGATCTGCTGTTTAAAAGTCAAGGAATAAAACACANGTACCCAGAACAGCTCTATAATGTGGGATCAAAGGAAATAAACAGAACCCAGGCAGTAGTAGCTGCTGAAGGTCCCTTCCAGACTGTCTGTCACCAGATTGACAGGGATGAGAAGAGAGTGTCCTTCTACTTCCTGTGTTCTTTAACAGGCACCCATTTCTACCTTGGGTCCCCATAAAGTGAATTTTGACCCATTTTGACATATAATGCAATATGGCATTTGATACATCTTTAGCATTTAGAAACAATAGTACAAACAAGAATTCCTCCTTGTGGGTTTTCTGGGAACCACAAGGAAAATACACATACTTCCAACATGCTTTATGAACACTCCAGAAACCCCATTTCCAGCGAGTCTAAGCTGAACAGCCACGTCTTCCCGAGACTGCACTTCCTTATCTCTCTATGCCGGTTGGCGTACCCGGGACTATTACTTTCTGCTACCAAGAGTGGCTAAGCTCGAAGTACATAGTTCTCCTGTATTTAGCTACAAATTGATAGACAAATGGGCTCCAGGGGCTCCTGGAGGAGGGGCGTCCCCCTTAAGACTAAGGTGTGTATTACTGGTGAAGTTTTGATCAAGTTTACGTACATCAACTCCACGGACGAGCAGGGCAAGCCATTGTGAAAGGCACCGCCATTTCAACCAAATGGCGCAGATCGGTTGTTTCCAATGAAGGTGCCTTTCAGCTCTCCTCCACGGGGGGTAGGGGGGCTGGGTAGCTTCTGCACCTTCACATTCACACGGTCTGTGCAAAGGGGGTTTTCCACTCAGGTTCTGGGAAGGTCAGTGATTAGGCCAGTAAACTCCGATTTCCCTAATCTGTGACAAAACCATAAACGTGCTCCTTGAAGTCATTTAAAATAACTCAGTGATATTAGCGTCAGGGCAAACTCCAAACAGCTAAAATGATTGAACTCAGTCAGCTTTCACATTCCCTTCCACCAATCAGCTGGCTTTTATGAGTCTGACATTGCTTTCTCCGCCAACTCGGTCATGTTTGATTAAAATTTACCTATGTGGTACAGGCATATAGTCTTGGAGATGTTATTTTTCAATATTAAAATCAATGAGTATAAAGTAATTTTGTGTTCTATAAAACACTTTCATCTGTAAGGAAGATGCCGAATGACCAATAAAACATGGATTACTGTACTTTAGACTGATTAACTTATTATCAGTNTGTGTGTGCATGTTTATGCATGCATTTGTGTATTGGGGGATGCACCTACCTGTGTGTGTNTGTGTGTGTGTGTGTGTGTGTGTGTGTGTGTGTGTAAGTCAGAGGTCAACATCGGACACCAGGTGTCTTCCTCCAACACCTTCTTCCTTATTTCCTGAGACAAGGTCTCCCAATGGAATGTAGACCTCCCTGATCAGCTAACCCACTGGTGTCTGCCTCTCCATCACTGGGGTCCCAGCTGCCTCCATGCCCAGCTTCTTTTGTGCTGGTGTTGGGCTCACTCCTGATGTTTGTGCAGCATGCCACCCACTAAGCTCTCCCTCCCTCCAGCCCCCAAGAACCGTTAGACGTTCAGTGTATCAGGGAGAAGGAACAGAAAAATCTCCTGGTTTCTGACTTAGGCCATAGGGAGGGGGTGGCATTGTATCCTGTATGTATTAGTAACACAGAGAAGGAGAAAAAGGGGCATGGGGATTAGAAGAGTCACCTTAGAACAAAAAGATGTATGGATTTAAAGTTGTACCTACTATGTGTGAGGAGTCTCCAGNCCCCTGGANGGACTACTCCTATATTGTTTGCAAAGATTAGCAGGTAGAATTCAGAAGTACTGGCCTCTGCACACCCTTTCTTCCAGGGCATGCTTGTTTGATTTCACAATGCCCTGTGAAGCCAATGTCATTGGGAAGTCTTTATGCCTTTGTTTCCTCTAAATCTTTATATATTTAATATTTATGTGTTCAAGCTTTCTCAGAGCATAATGAGGTGCACACAACTATTTAGATACTGTTTTATAGGGAAAATATCAACAGGAGCTGACAGCAGAGACCAGCCAGGCCCTTCTGAGATGGAATTCCAGCTTTTTGCTTTCTGCCCCCCACTCCTATGCAGTTCTGAGTGCACATATGTTCACGTGCACATGAATGTCAACCTCAGGTTCTATGTCCCAGGGGCAGTCCACCCTCCTATGCAGTTCTGAGTGCACATATGTTCACGTGCACATGAATGTCAACCTCAGGTTCTATGTCCCAGGGGCAGTCCACCATGTATGAGAAAGGGTCTCTCATTGGCCTAAAGGTTCCTCAAGGCAGGCTGGTCAGTGAGCCCCAGAGATCTGCCTGGCTCAGCTTCCCGAGTGCTGGGATGACAAGCCCATACATCTGTGCCTACTTTTAAACTGTTCTTTTCTAGCAATGAGACCCGGACAACCCACTTTGCCTCCCTGAATCTGTTCCCTTACCTTGAAAAAGTAGGATATCACTAGTTGAATTAAAGAGTTACCACGAAGATTAGATGAAATAATACATAACACTCCCANTCAACTCCAGCTCCAGGAGATACAGCATCCTCTTCTNGTCCCCATGGAACCAGGCATGCATGCAGTGCATACAAATACAAGCAGNTCAAAGACTCATGCACATAAACATAAATAAAAACATCTATAATATGTTAAATTCCTACATAAGATAGGTAGAACTGAGATCTTTCTAATTTAGTCATTGCTTCATTGTTNCAGACAAACCACTGAATCCATGTTTTTAGTATTTTAGTTTCATAAAGACATAATTTTAAATGTACAAAAATTCAATTCTACCATCATTTTCTATATCTCCTTTGCTGACTTTTGTAGATAGGTAGATAGATTATAATATAATATATATATAGAGAGAGAGCAGGTAGATAGATGATAGCTGATGATGGATAGGTAGGTGGATGATATATGATAGATAAGATATATTTATTATAAGATAAATGATAGGTCAATCTATAGATAGATAGACATGTTGTTGCATAACCCCTCCTCCTCCGCAAGAAGATTTTTAACTTATTCATTCTTCATGGCAAACACAGTTACGGAACAAAGGCACAAAATAAAATTCATGAAAATTTGAAGGGAGTTATAATAACACACAAATTGATTNAAGACAAACTATCAGATCTGATTTGGCAGAACTAGATCCACTGCTTCCACACCTTCATTTATACCCCCGAGGGAGGGTTTTGTAACTTTCTTCTTAGAGATCTGCATCTTTAAATTTTTAAAAGATTTATTTAATTTTATTTGTCTTATTNATTTATTTAATTTTGATTTTTTTGTATGCATTTGTTGTACATGCAAATAGAATGATAATTTTTACATTTTCCCTGATGAGTGCTCTTCTATAAAGCCATTGCTGATTTTTAAATATTTATTTAGTAACTAGCTTTCTGAATTTTTTCATATTGTCTTAGTGGGGTGGAGTATATCTATCAGTTAGATTTTTACATTTTTAACTTCTTAAGAATGAAATGAAATTATGCTATAGCTGTTTATGGATTATAGCTTTAAAACACAGTTCAATTCCTCTGATGCATATAGGTTTTAAAATAAAGTCAAGTGGATAGTTTATNATAAAAACTTGAAGAGTTTAATTATTGAAATAAGATGACTTCTAATTCTCATATAGAGAAAAGAATGAAATTCTATTCATTTTTGTGATTCAATGTGGCATACCTAGTATTTTTCCTTAATTTAAGAATGCTATCTATTATGTTTTGCTCCTTAAGTGGGAGGCTGATATACATGTGTCACAGGATATCTATGCATGTTCTCAACACAGAAATATAAATTACTTAAGACATGATGACTTTTTTTGCAGTTGTTTTTGTAACTCATTTACACGGTTTTTAAACATGAGTCGTGTTATAACATTGAAAGTTTGGACACACCTTGCNTATGCGAACATCTGCTATACTGAGCTGCTTACTGAGGATAGGCAGCTGTAAACTCAAGCTTGACTACTTGCATGTCCCAAACTAAGATTCACTTCCTGGAACTGACTGATTCATACAAAGAAATAACTAACACTGACCTAGGAAACTGGAAACAGCTCAATGGCTTGAATATTCAACTTGTTCCAAAAGCAGACTGAGAAGGAAAATGTATTAGTAAAGAGAATTTATTATCGTTACCTAAAAAGGGGTGTCATGTAGCTTAGAACAGACCCACACTTTCTACACAGCTCAGTATGATCTTTTACCCCTGGTCCACCTACCTCCTATCTCCCAAGTGCAAGGATTACAGCCGTGAACTCCCACACTCAGCTGAAAAAAAAAGACATTTGAACTGAAAATATAACATTTCTNTCAGCAAAGGTAAAGACATGTTGTATTTGTATATCACAGACACAATCAAACAGCACTTTGCTAGTGAACTGAATTGAAAAAAGCAAAATCCAAATGACAAGCAAATAAAAACAGAAACACAACCATGCCCCTGTGACTTTAAAAAATATACACTCTTTTTTTCCTGAAAGAAAAATAAAAAGGTTGTGTAATTTCTGATAACATGACCATAAAAAATAAACACATAAAAAGTCTTAGAGACTTAGCTCTTTAGCAATAAATCTCTACTTTCTGTTAGTAGCTGTCATCTATTTTACGGGCATTGACTAAGGCACAAACACTGCTGCAGCATAAAACCCCCATGTAGTAGAAGATGCTAATGAAAGAATTGTGTCCTGCGTTCCACAGGGAATGAGACCTTGTGGCAGGTAAAGGGATAGGGTGTTTGTATGTTTTTCTTTTCACTAACACCAAATCCTCCAAAATGAACAGACAGAGATGCAGCAGCAGTAAATGTGCAAGTACCAGATACACATATTCACTAATGAAAANAAAGTATTTGCATCCTGCAGCATCTATTACGCATGTCAATTTTCCATGTCCNTTGTGATTATAGATTCAAATGGCAGCAGTCATTCAATTGGAGAAGATANAAGGATTGAAATGCCATATATGGAGAATGAAAAAAAACTATTATCCCTTCAATAAACGAACAAGGACATTTAATCACTTAAAACATCAAAATAAATGCATATAATGAATATGTTGCTTTATTAGAGGAATCAGGANAAGTATAGGCACAAATTAGAAGAATCAGGATGAGTATGAATGTTAGAAGAATCAGGATGAGTATGAGTGTGCTTAGAGGAACCAGCATGAGTATGGACATGATTAGAGGAACCAAAGAGAATCCAGATATAAGGACAGGAACCAGGATAAGCACGAACATGATAAGAGGAACCAGCATGAGTATGAAGAATCAGGATGTATATAAATGTGATTAGAGGGATGGGGATTGGTCTGCTAATGATTAGAGGAATCAGGATGAGTATGATATGATTGGAGGAACTAGGGTGAATACGGACATGGTTAGATGAATCAGGATGGATATGAATAGAATAACTAGAATAGATATTAACATGATTAGAGGAATCAGGATGAGNATAGATATGCTGCTTCTAGTCTTAATACAGCATACAGACTTCCCAGTACATTCTTGCTGGCTAAGGAGTTCTCATCTGTCCTTCATAATCCCTTAGTCTCTTATATACTCTCCCTTGAGAGGTGAGTAAATATGATCACCAAAGAAAAAGTCTTAAAATTTTTGTGAAGCCTTGAAGTAAGTGAAGGAATACCAACATTGAGTAAGTGTAGGAATATCAACACTGAAACCAGGAGAAGGAAGTGATCAGAGAGAGGACAGTCAGCAAAATAGAGTTTGGTTGCAAAGAGAGAAATAAAGACTAGATACTGCAGGGGAACTTGATAAGATGCCAGTTCAGATTTGGCAATAAGATTAGGTGACAGACACATCAGCCTGTGCAATTAGTTGACAAAAGTTAGATATGCAAAGGACTGAGTTGATGGTTGAAAATATAAGTGAAACTACACTTGGGTCAATTTTGATTCCAAAAAAGGATGGCAATGAGTTCAGGTTGGCTCTTTCCTTCTTCTCTGGGAGAAGTGAGGGTATAATTACAGAGTGAAATCAATAAAGCAGAAGAGAGAGGAAAGGCACTGAAGATGTATGGAAAAAGAAGAATGGAGATGACTTAGAAGACAAGGCCATAGAGAGGGCTGCTTGTTAAGGATACAGATAGACTTGAAGAGAAACCCAAGACAAGACTGGGCAGGGACATGATGCTTTATGATAGAGGGGTGTGGGAGTTGAAATTAGAGTGGAAGGACAGTGATGAAAGGCTAGGAATACATTGAAAGAAAGGAGAGAACAGATGAGGGGGGGATAGGAAAGGCTTGATTTAGAGTGATAGTGACATCAGAGACTTCCAAGAGCTAGATGAGTTCTTGATTTTTCTCTAAAAGCCCAAGGCTTGGGTTTGGGTGGTTGGACAACAAAGGTACACATCTCACCAGATGAAGAGAAAGCAAGAGCACTGGGGTCCTCGTGATCCACCACGGGTCCAGGAAGGCTTTAGTGGAAGAGAGACCAGGAACAGTCCATAAGACTGGGTGATGGAGATGTTGTTCTGTACGTTGTGATGGAGCTGTTGTTCTGTATGCTGTGATGGAGCTGTTGTTCTGTATGCTGTGATGGAGATACTGTTCTGTATGCTGTGAGTATGTGTTGCTCTGATTGACTGATAACTAAAATGCTGGTTGGCCAGTAGCCAGGCAGGAAGTATAGGCGGGATAAACAAACAAGGAGAATTCTGGGAAGAGGAAGGCTGAGTCAGGAGACGCCAGCCCCCTCGGAAGGAACAACATGCCTGTAGACCGGTGACCGGTAAAGCCACAGAATACGTGGCAAAACATAGATTAATAGAAATGGGCTGAATTTAAGTATAAGAGCTAGTCAGTAATATGCCTGAGCTAATGCCAAGCAGTTGTAATTAATATAAGCTTTTGAGTTATTAATTTATAAGTGGCTGCGGGACCTCTGGGTGGGCTGGACCGCGTGGGGCCTGGCAGGACCCAGACAATGCATTCATTTACAGACTGGGGACTCCTGGGATCGAGCAGGAGGAAAAGAAGGCTGGAGTGCTGGGGAGTTACGGTGTAGAGTTTAAGAGTTTTAAGACTGAGAACCAGCAGGAAAGAATACTAGAACACTCCATGAAGTGACCCTAGAACCAAAGACAGGCCAAGGTGAAGGTCATGGGCACTAGAGGCCATGAGGGTTTTGAGGAAGGGGTCAAGCAAGGATGAAGAATACAGATGTGTATGCATGCCTGGCAGAAGCTCAGGGTTGGAGGGACTNAGATTCCTATCTGTAGGGACAGCTGAGTGGTTGGTGGGCTTACCCAGCTACCCCGTGGCCTTCAGCAGCTGATGACAGCCAACAAAAACCAGAAACCAGAAACTTGTAAGAGTTGAATGGTTGCTTAGGTGTTGTGTGGCTTTCTGGTATATTCTATTTTCTCTGTTTTCTCCTTTGAAGTTCCTTGTGAATGAGTCTCCAGCTACTCTCATTGGCTCTTCTTCTCTCTTCATTTTTATTTATTCTATTTTCACCTCGTGCTAGCAGCCAGGAGAAGTTCCCATTTCCCATTCACTGGCGTGTTCCAAGCCCTTGCCTGGCAGAGTCATCCGGTGGATACTTGCTCAAGGAATGGGTAGGTGGNNCATTTCCACCCTTTTCCCCAAAGTTCTCCATGTGGAATGGTTTGTGTATTCATTTCCAGTCTTTCTGCAGCAAATTTGTCATTTGGAAAGTTCTATTTTTCATTCATGGTGCTCATTCATTTTCTGTCACTGGTTTGCTCTCAAAGAAGCCTGTTTTGTTTTGTTTTTATGAATCACAGTATTGCTTCTGAGGTCTCCAAGAACACTAACTGAAAAATGATTTCTCATTTTGTCTCTGTGTTCTCTGGTTTCGTGTAGCATCTGTATACACTGTTTGGTTTCTTTGTAGTGGTTTTGAGCTTTTTTTTATATATATTTTTGGATACAGGGATAGATTCTGTATATATGTAGTCTTCTTCAAACATGTTTTAAAACTTTTATTGAAAGAGAGAAGTGGGGATGGGGANGGAGTTTTCATGTGCTCTAATGGCATAGCTTGCCAGAGGACAATTTTCAGGAGTTGGTTCTGGGCACCAAATGGGTCATCAGGCTTGTCTGTCAAGTGCTTTCACCCTCTGAGCCATCTCAAAGTCCCATAAGCACGTGTTACTTGAGAAACACTTTGCTGAGCACTTAGCAGACAGATGGATCAGAAACAGGTGAGCATAAGCAGAATGTACCACAAGCTTTCTTATGTGTNCATATGGTCCTGGAATTTTGTAATAACTATGAAGATTCCGAAGTCTGAGGCAGCCCTCAGCCTCTGGGTGCCTGAGCTTCTGTCTGGATGCCACACTTTGCGTAGTGCAGCCTGAGAAACCCTGGAGCTGCTATAGTGCTTGGGAGGGTTCCTCAGAACCATTATGTCATTTTAATTCATGTGCAAATATGGGGTTTGTTTTGGATTATGGTAGGATATATTCTACATGAGTAGTCTAATTATGGCCACAGCATAACATAATAACCACTGACATGATAACGAAGTTGGTTTAGACGGGAGAATACATAAATAGAAATGTTTACAGATGTTTTCATAGGCATAGGAATGATAAGTCTTGTCAAGAAATTCTTCTTAGGTTGGCAGGATGGCCTAGCAGGTAAACGTGCTTGCCACCAAGCCTGATGATGTGAGTTCAATCCCAGGAACCCACATGGAAGGAGAGAACCGACTCCTATGAGCTGTTACCTGCATGTGCCCTGTGGCAAAATGCCTACCCCCCATATAAATAAATGTAAACAAAATAAGTCCTTGTCTCTGGAGCAGAAAAAATCCAAGAGAAATAAAGAAACNTATAGTGAAAGCCAACCATATCTATGTTCAACTGGAAACCCATCGTTTTATATAATGAGAATGTAAGCCTGCCTAGTGTACATATGTGGGGAAATCCCAGGCAGGTCATTACAGGGTTAAAACTGAGTATGTAAGCAGCTAAAGTACATGCCACTTTGAGAATAAAAATAGTGTGTACCTTATTAAAAAGCTGCCTGACAGGGTCACCAGCCCAGTCACAGAATACCTACCAAGAACAATTTCAATTTTAATAGGTTTTACTATGTATTTCATAAGCATGCCCATTGAAATTGAGTCATCAAAGCCTTCCAGCTCCTCCAAGACAGATTTTAGCCCNAGAGCTTGGAGTAATTATCCAAGTGCATGTTAGCCTGTGTAGCCATTTCAGCCTCGTTCATCATTTCAAACAGCTACAGACTCTGCCTGCTAATTTCTTCCGATGGATTAGCCGAGCACTCTCACTTGTCTATCTTTTCTTTTTTCTTTTCTTTTTTTTTTTATTTCTGGGGGGTGAAATATTGCCTTCTTCCCACGTTTTAATAAGCTGAGCGGGCATGCACCACTGCACAACTCCTCACTCCTATTTCTTTCAGCTCAGAGAATGATGTGCTGGGGAAGAGCTGGATATATATGTGAAGGTGAAAACTTAGCCATTGCTTCCCACAGCCGGCAACCCTCTGCACTCAAACAAGGGCTGCTCTGTCCTTCTTTGCTGGCAGGCTGGAATCAGCCGCTCTTCCTGCCCTGGTTCTGTTTCTCTGGGGCTCAGATCTTTTATTTCCTTCCCTCTGAATCTCACCTCTGCTCTGCCTGTCTCTGTGCCTCCCTCCCATTAAGAAGCCACAATTCACAGCGCTGTTCATTTCAGGTTGGAACTTCCTCCATCCCTCAGTTCCTCACTGTAATGACCCTGTTTGAGCCTTTTAATTCAGGGGTTCAATGNTTTCTTTATTCTCTGACCTCCCAGTGAGAACACACAGTTCNACATGCTGGGATCACCCCTACTTAGGCAGGTGACATAAAAAACAGATACCCCAGCAGCACCGGAAGCCAAGTTTGCATTCTATCTGTACGACTTAGAAGCTTTGTGACCTTGGAGAAGTTATTTCACCTCTCTGGGCTTGTTTTCTCAGTCTTATCAAAAGGATAAATCTTGCTTTTGAAAACACGAGGGCTGTCGTGGGAAATTAGCAAGCNGTACCTGGGAGAGCAGTTCCATGGTGGAAAGCATGAGGTCCTGAGGTTGATTCCTAGGGTGGTTGGGGATGGTGAAACCGTGTGTGCTCATCGTATGGTAGAGATCTCTGCACATGGAACAGGTCATGCATCTTTTGTCCTTGGTAATTGAGCAGATGGGCTTTCCACCCTGCTTGCCCTTGCTACTAATGTCCATTAGTGCTCTGAGAGCTGTAAAGAGGATTTTACAAAAGGGGCTGGAATGAAGGCAGGACTTAGAGGCTCACTAGCTCGCTTGCTCGCTTCATACATTTCTAGCACCCACAGCCACATCTCCTCAGAAGATATCTGAAGGTCCGCAGCATCGTTTTAGATGGTGCCTCTGTGATACCTTCCCATGATCCCACTTAGTGTCCTGACACTAGTTTGAAAGGCATAGATGGAAAAGAGAAAACTGACCCTGGTACCCAGAGTCCTGAGAACAGCAGGTGGACTGCTTCCTTAGATAAAATCTTCAAACAAAGACAAAGGTAGGTTTTCTAGCCTTTAGAAAAAAAGGCCATTACCCTGGAGTTGACAGTTTAAGGAAAAACTCCTTTGACTCTCAGCTCCGGAGTTATAACGTATTTTGTGAGAAGTTCGAGATGGGTAGCTNTTATCCAGTTGAAGAGGAAGTATAAAAGACAGTAATTGNTAATTCACAGAGAGAGTGGCTGCACTGAGGTCACTCTCCAGAAAGATTTCGGAGATGTACTATGATTTGGAATCACATTGAGAAGAACACTATCTAGGAGCAGAAACTTGAAACTGGTGGGCTTTTTTTTTCTTTTCTTTTCTCTCATACATGTCAAGCAACCACACTCTTCATTTACACATAAATTATGCAGGTGGATAAAATTCCATCATTAGAGAATGACCTTGGTGTTAGGACACATTGATATTATGGGTGATGTTCTTTGAATTTTTGCAAATTTTTGACATTAGTTATGGTTCAGCGCCAGTACCAAGATCATTAGTATTGAGTCAAGTACTTCTGTGCTCACCGGGTACTAATTAAAATGATGAGTCCAACTATTTATGTATATTTCATCCCATGAGATAATATGTATGTATAAAATATGTTTCATCTTCAATTTTCCTCTCTTTATAAATTATTATTTCCATACCCTATTTTTGTTTTTGGCAATAGCCATTTAACACTGGAAAAGGAAAGGCATAATCCTCAAACCTCCTTAGAGAGGAGTCCTTGGTGCTTTGTGTAACCCTTTAAGGGAAATTCCACAGTGTCTCTCAGTTCCCGATGACACTCATTTTGGTATCAAATTATGTGGTATTTTTAATTGGGTCANTAAAGTATTAAGTCAACTGGTAACAGGTGTGTTATCTCTTATGTCCCCCNATATAAATAGCTTAGTCAGACTTTTCCCTCCTCACCCAATTAGCCTAAGTCTAACGTTAATGTCAACATCCAATAGTCTGGTGAAATATTCTCGATGTCAGTTTGTTCTTCTAAACACTAAGCTGATTCTCTGTGATGCTTTACTTGAATATTAAAAAGTTGTGTGACATTCCTGAGAACAGGGGTCACTGATCTCGAGTGGAATAGTGCATGGATGTCCATCAGCTACACAGTTAAATCACTTGCCATGTGTTTCACAGTGTGGCCTTTTTCTGATTCCTTCTTGCCTTCCTTCATAATAAAGATCGTTGCCAGCTGTCTTACAGGAAACAATGAAAGCATGTCAATTCTGAGGACACACAGCCCCTTGATCGAATTATTTCCTACCTCCATGTCTGGAAGGAACATTGGCTTGAGGTAATTATAAACATGTGCAAATTAATCTTAAGATGTTTGGATCCTGGTTTTGATTGGACACATGGTATCAGCAGAAGGCAACCTGATTAACTATGGCACTGTAGAGTTCAAAACTAAGCTGTGTTGGATCCAGAAACTTCATATAGGTCAGTCAAATACCAACACTGAGTTATCAGAAATCAGGGAAGCTATGCCCAGGAACCAACTCCCCAGGGTTAAGAGAAAGAGGGAGACTGCAGAGAGGCCACATCTTGGAATAAAGATCAACAGAGGTGGAAAGATTGCTGTAAAAGCCAGGGCATGGGTCTCCATATTCATAGCAAGTTTCTTGCCATGTAGGTACAGTCATTTGGATAACTCAGTTTTGAATACCAACCTGAATATTTTCTATTATTTAGCATCAATACATGCCCTGACATGCTACTTAATCCTTCTTTGCTGCAGGTGAAAACAATGGATAGTAACAGTACCAATGTCAGAGTTGTCATGAAGGACAGATGAGGCAACACACATGAAGACCCAAGAATAATATCTGCACACATAGCCTCACAATACTTTAATCGATGATGGTTATACTTATAATGACGGTGATATTTTTTATCTGTACCTTAGAAAAGGCTTAAGTGNGTAATTCAAGTTTGATGCTTATGGAGACCCAACTCTAGTGTAAACACTGACTGGATTTCCAAGCATGAGTGAACATGCAATATGACAATTTCATCTAGGCAGCTACCCAGTAAAGATATACAATGATGAATTTCACAAAATGAGAGCAGCAGAAGATGCATGTAAGTCCTGTCAGATGGTCTCACGAAATGCCAGCTTCCTTCCTCTCTTGTTGCTTTTCTTCTATACTGGAAAACGCCCCTTCTGTCTCCCCAATAGCAGATGAACTTTACAATAATACTTTCTGGTATAAAGCTGCTACAATCTGCACCAAGGATTAGGTCCAGAGACTACATTACAAAGAATCCTATAAGAATTAAAATTACAGGTGTATCTAAAGACTGAGTTGCAGGATAAGATTGGGTACATGTTACCTCCCAGTGAATAAATAGTTAAAGCCAGCTACAGCATTAGTGATAAACACATTCAGGGAAACCGCTGAATGAACCATTAACAGAAATCATTTTATCAAGTGAAACTGTTGGACATCACAGTGCAGCAACATCATACTGTATTACTGGGATAGCAGGTGTAATTGTCCACAGGTTAGCAGTTTCACATTGAACAAAACTACCTGAGCAACAGTGTGCACATTATTTTTTTTTTCTCTTGCTGTGACAAGGATAGCTGACCAAAGGAACGTAAGGAAGGGATGATTTGGCTCACAGTTTGGGGGCACAGACCATCATACTGGGAAAGGAATGGCAGCAAGAGGCACAGCTGGTCACTGCATCCATAGTCAGGAAGCAGAGAGACACGAATCCTACTGCTCAGCTCCCTTCCTCTTTGTGTTCAGTTCAGGACCTCCAGTCTCTGGAGCAGTGTTGCCCACTTGAAGGGTAGTTCTTCTCTCCTCCATTAAGCTAATCTAGAACTCCCTCACAGACACACCCAGAAGTTCATAGCATAGATGATTCTAGACCCTGTCAAGTTGACAACAATATGCAACATCCCAGCCTGATGTCAGCTTTTGTAAATATCAGGCAGAAAAAAAAATGACTGGAAAGAGATGACTTCTTCCTCTATCGGTGAAAACTCCAGCTGTGGAATGATGCTGTTCTTTGGTTATTTTCTGAGATACAATGTCTATGAAAAGGACACTAGTGGGAAGTCGGTTCTGAAGTGATTCAGTTACTTTGGCCGGAGCATGAACTATCTCCAAACATCACGACTCAAGAGCAGCACCTATTTCACTGCAGTGGTTTGTGTCCCACAGGCAGAGACATTGCAGGTCTTCGCTGATCAGTTCTTCTGGTCTTCATCTTATTGACAAAGGTCTTCAGTGGAGATCAGCTGATGAACGGGTTCCTAAAGGCGGGAGGGCTGGCAATAGCTTTGTTTGTGTGCCTGATGACTTGATGAGGTATCTGGGAGGTCACAAACAGCTGAGAAGTCACCTAAGTCACCCCAGGGAACCTCTCATATTCATTCTCAAAGTAGTCAGACAGGCTGGGTGGCTTCTACCACAACCAGAATCATGAGAACACCAAGAGACATTAGTCCATCTTTCTGAATCAGTTTCCATTCATCTATGTGTCGTGAGCAAATTCTAAGTTCTAGGGACAGGAATTAGATCCCCTATGGATAAGAAAGTTATAAAGAAGCTTGCCACAATCTAAAAAAATCTCCATAAATATGGAAGGAAATTCCAAAGAGTTTGAAAGGTCTTCACTGTCAGACATCTGTAGAGAAACAGCTGTCAATAAGCCATCCACCCCAAATTGATTTATAATGGGGACATAGTAGCAGGTGATTCTGTGGTAAGGCTCTAGCCACTTGTGTAAAAAGAACCCTATTTTTTCTTGTAAACATACACAGGCTCTGCAGGAGAGAGCATCAGCCGTTAAAGTTCCTAATGCCAGGTACGATAGGAAGGTTTCCATGACACCATGGCTAGCAATAGAATCCCATAATGATCTATCAAGAGGCTGGTTCCCATGATATGCTCGGAGGGTCATCGTAGGAGTGAAATATCTAAGTTTTTATATCTAAGCTGGTGACACAAGTTAGATGCCAAGATTTTCATTCTTTTCCAGAACTATATTTTGTTGTTTATGAGATAAAAACTGTTATATTATTAAATTAATTTTTTACAGGCTATTCCAGAAACTTTAAATTTATAGCTAAGCTTAAAGACTTGTACAGTGAAAAAAAATGCTGTGTCCAACTTAACTTCTAGAAATAACATTTTGCTTTGCTCTTTGGGGGGGTACATTTTGAAGTTAGTCACAGACATTCTTACATGTTGACATACTAGGCTTGCTTGAAATGTATATATCCTGGTGCTAGAACTCCATGAAAATAGTCATTCCAGAACACAGCGGAACCAGAAAGAGACAATGTTTTCCTGGCTGTTGTCTCCTATGTTGAGGTAATGTATCTCTAGGGTTGGAGTATGGCACATGGTATAATGTTCACTGGGAATCTGGGAGAGCATTGGAAAGAGTTCCCACTGACGCACCATCCCTCATTGTCATAGTTGGAGCTTAACAATAATATCCATAACTACCTGGTAGGGTCAGTAGTTTCAATTTCTAATTTAATTAGTTATTATTTAGTAAATTTTAGTTTGGGAAGAAAAATGATTGCAATTTTTTTAAATTAAGAGATGAAGCCCACGCTTTGGGGTAAGCCTAAGTTATACCCAGGTATTATGAAATTAATCAAAGATTGCCAATAATATAATGGTGACATGAAACTATAAAAATATAATTTTAATTGTGCATTCAGATCTTCATATTTAACTCTTGTAATGAATTTCTAAATAAATTCCTTGAAGGTGTGCTAAATGACCTCAGGTCCTTTGATATCGCTTGTATTATATCTGAGTCTCCCCATACCACAGCTCTTACCTCTTCAGATGTCACAGATATTAGGTCAACACTTTATTGGAATCTTGCTTTAACCTGAAGTCACTAGGACAAAACAAGAAAAATATTTGGTCCGAGGCTGTTTGAGCCACAGATGTGGAATCTGAAGAACAGAGGGACTTGAGCATCCAGGGGTTTTTGGTACCATGGGAGGGGGTGGAGACGCCCTGCAGATGCTGAACCATGTTCTGCAGACCATGTGAAAGACAGGATTTATTATCTATACCACATAGTGGATATATACATATCTTTTCACATATATCTTAGAAATCCAATAATATTTTCCAATAATTGAACTCATGTATCTTTTCAATAATATGGATAATCATTTCAATTTATTACTTCGCAGTGAAGTTGGCTACATGGGCAAGTTACTAAACACTCAGTAGGTGGGTTGACATGGGTCAACTTGGCGCAGCCTAGAATCACCTGAAAATGCAGTCTCAATTGATGAACCTTCTTATCAGATTGATCTGTGTGTAGCACCATTCCCAGGCAGGTGGTCCTGGGCTGTATGAGAAAGCCACCTACGCCTGTGAGGCAGCTACCAAGCATCTTCATCAATGACCTTTGCCTTCAGGTTCCTGCTTGAGTTCCTTCCCTGACTTCTCTCAACCATGGACTATGACCTAGAATTATAAACCAAATAAATCCTTCCCTCCCCTAAATTGCTTTTGGTGGGAGTATTTTTTATCACAACAACAGAAAGGAAACCAGGACAGACTCGGAGAATATACTATATTACACACACACACACACACACACACACACATACATACTTACGCAATTGTTTGAGCTACAGGTGGAATGTTTTTACCAATTGGAAGAATGATGGAATCAGAAGAGAGAAAGACAAAGGGACAAGAAAACTTAAGTTGGTTGCAGATGAAGATCGTCACTCACGCAACATTTTAAGAGTGATTTAACTTTCAGCTTTACAGCCATCTCTTTATTTTCCTTGATCAGCACAGACCATAGACAAATGGAGACACATGCGGGCAAATCTTGCCTTTCTTAAAAATAAAGTCCAGGCGTGGTGGTACATGCCTTTAATCCTAGCACAACAGAGGCAGAGGCAGAGGCAGGTGGATCTCTGTGAGTTTGAGGCCAACCTGGTCTACAACACAAGTTCCAAAAGAGCCAGTACTACACAAAGAAACCCTGTTTTGAAAAACAAAAAAATAAAAAATAAAAAAATAAGTTGTGCCCTTTGTCTTTTAATACAAGTACATAGTATCTTTTTTAAGTGTTATTTTTTTAAGATTAATTTTACTTTTACATGTATGTGAATGTCATGCACATGCATGTGCAGATGCCTAATGAGTGCATGGAATTGGAGCTACAGGTGGCTGTGAGCTGACTGCATGGGTGCTGGAAACTAAACTCCCTCCGTTCTTCCGCAAGAGCAGCAAGTGCTCTTAACCACAGAGCCATCTTTCTGATCCCTACATAAGCATCTTAACAACCATGAAATTGCCAAATTCTGCCAATGTTTAGTTTCATTTTGGGATATTATACATCAATCCTCATATGAGAGTAGAATATTATATGGCATAAGCTTCTCCAAATCTTTGTACAAAGAAGGTAGGAATCATGGCCTTTCCATATAAAGTATTCTAAGGGTTAAATTAATAGCAGAGATGATCAAATCCTTGCTTAAAATATGCTCCTCCATAGGGGGAAAAAAAGAAGAAAAATGATGGGTAGTCACATGATTGACAGCCTTTCCAAATAGAAGTGTTGCTATAATTAAGCAATAATGTATGAGCGAGTGTGCNTTATGACAGATTGGAAGCTCGGTTGATTAGATTGAGCATATAAGCTGTCAGTATAATTATCATATTTTAATCATTTTTCTCCATTTTTTTTACAACAGCATTGTCTTCAGCCTCATTTGGTGCTTATTAGATTGATGTTCTTAGAGGAACTGTACAGCATAAAACATGTCCTCAAACAGGATGAACTTTAGATAAGGCTGCAGCTCTGTCTACAAACATTTGTAACAGTCGCTGCTGTGTCTCTCCTCGCTTCTCCTCCTGTGTCTCTTGTGTTGGAAAAAAAAGTTTCTCTTTCAAGATAAAAAATGAGTAAGCCTGAGCACATGCGCCTCCACGGAGTGCTGCTACTTTTCCATAACATATATAAAATGATTATTAAGAGGTCTTCAGAATGTTACTCAACGCTTTGGTTCTCGTTGATTACAAATTTTGATTTACTAGCCACANAGGGGGGGAGTCTAGAGGCAGATAGAGAGAGGTGACAGCCAGGGTTCTGTTTAACTGAGGGTCCCTTGTGCAACTGCTGAGGAGTAAATACTAAAGGGATAGCATGATGCTCTTAAGATCTCACATTTAAATACAACACCTATGCGTAGATTAGTCATATGTTTTCACAGTGGAAGCTGGGCTAGACTTGAGAGGGTCTTGAATATTACTCTTAACCTCTCTGCCTTAGATCAGAATTCTAGCCATGATGGTTCCAGCCCTTGATTCTCCCAACAAGGAAAGAAAGCCCTCATCAGGCCCATATGCTGTCTTTGTGACTCACAAGAGCTGGATGTTATAAAATACAGGCTTCGGAGTGTAGAGTAATATGCGCACCTAGAAGCTGGAATGATCTCCACTTCTAACATAAACCACTTCAGGACTGGGAATGGGGTTCAGTGGTACAGCAGTTGGCTACATGCTTGAGGACATAAGTTCAATTCCCAGAACTAAAGAAACAAACTCCAAAAACTTCAGCTGAGGTGACAGCTCAGTTGGCCTTGCCTGCCGTGCAAGCATGATGACTTAGAACTGATAGAAAGTGGAGCTGGCATGGCAGCATGAACTTGTATTCTCAATTCTAGGGAGGTAGATCCTTAGAGCTCACTGGCCAGCCAGTCTATCCTACTTGGTGAGTTCTGGGCCAATTAGTGACCCTATCT
>LZPO01097951.1:0-12220 GCA_001675575.1 Neotoma lepida
CAAACTCATTTATACTTTTATTAAAAATAAAGGGAATAAGTTGCCATTTTAGTTCAGTAGTATTGTGAATTACTTTTCAAAAGCATCCTGGATTAAAAGTGTTAGATTTCTGGGCAAAACAAAATAAATCCATACTATTAAAAAGATCTATTATAATGCTAGGCCAAATTAAAAGCTAGGAGTTACAAATATCACAAAATTGAAACATCTATCAACCTACTTATGAAGATAAAATCAATTGATGGTTCAGAATTGTCACTAACTTCTTAATACACAGTGAGTCCCAGCTTACTTATGGCACACAATTTTTCTGAAGGAGAAGGAAATATAATTAGTAGAAACCCATCCAATTACAAAATACCTATCTCAGGCTTTCATTTTCAATCATGAAATGCATGTCTATAATCCTTTGTCTTCATTTATTACTACTATTTCTTTTTAAAATCAGTCACTGAGTGAAAGGACCTGGAATGTATTTGAAAACTGGAAACAGTAAGTTTCTTTAAACTTTCATAACATAAAACAGGCAAACCGATTTAGGAAATAAAAAGTTGCAGACTGCCTAGTTTAATCCTAGTGAATTTTATATCAGAACAATAAATCCCTGAAAATGCACGCTTCCAATAGAACCTTGTTAAATATTTAATCACAGGCACTAGGCCCATAACCATAAGCTCTGTTCCTTATTATTATTTATTTCAGTAGTAACTTTTATTGTTTTTATGAAAGAGATCAGACATGGAGGAATAATCACTCTTGCAAGCATATGTGTGCTTACCAATACCACTAAGGCAATCCTGTGCATATAGAGCCAGCTGTATAGAGACAGTATTATAATAAGGGTAACTGCTACCACAGAAACAGAAGGACATTTCTGCTATCTACTACCTTTGCTAGATGTGCATGATTGTAGTAAAGGCAAATATGGCAGAATCTTCTTTTCTTATTTTTCTGTGTGTGTGTGTGTGTGTGTGTGTGTGTGTGTGTGTTGTGCATGTGTACATATGCACATTTGTACATGTGTGAGCATGAGTGTATGACTTATAAGTTAGGAATCAAAAGGTTTTGTATGAATGAAAAATAATGACATGAAAAACAGTGCCACTCTTTCCAGGTACATGCTCATGTGGAGAACAAAAAGTTGATGTTGGGAATCATCCTACATTGCTCTTCCAATTTATTTATTGACACATGGTCTAGCAATCAAACCCAGAGCTTTCTGATATGTCTAGCTTCCTTAATTAGCAAGCTTGCTTTGAAGATCCCTTGTTGCTGACTTCTCTGCCCACCAGCATATTCATGAATTCTGGGAATCTGAACTCTGATCTTCACATTCGCATGGCAAGCATTTTAGTCACTGAGCCATTTTCTGCAGCACAATATTCTTTTAGACGTATGTTAAAATTAACTATGATCTATCTACATGCATCAATTTAATCTCAATATATGCAACCATCTATTACAGGAAAGGTGCACACACTGAAGCCAATGTTTGTGCATCTTTCGGAATGTAGATAAAATGCTACCTCCTTCAGGATGCCCCCATTGACTCTCTAGAATCAGACTACAAACCCAATACATGTTCCATAGGAAACTGTACGTTTCTTTCATGATCTCAGTTCCAGTGATGAAATTCATAAGAAGAGTTTGTACACTCCACAAGAGCAGAAACCATGTTTATTTTAATTTTACAGCCTAGTGGCCATAGCTGGCTTCACACATTAGGCCCTCCACACACAGGAGATAAAGAACTGCAAAAACTGATATTTGCATGAGAACTCCTGAGTGACAACAGAAGAAAAAAGACTTTGATCCCCAAAGCTTATATGAATAGAACATAAACAAGAAACTACTTATAAGTCAGGAATCAAAAGGTTTTGTATGAATGAAAAATAATGACAAGAAAAACAATGCCACTCTTTCCAGGATTTTATTTTGAAAATATATATATATTAATATCTATAGTTATAAACGACAACATTTAAGGAACTTTTCAATGCTAAAATGCATTAGCAGTTACTTTAAATGCTTTGTTTTACTTTCTAATATCATGAATATTGATGGTTACAATATACATCATAGACAATTTGCGTTCACAATAATTTTCACATATATAAAATGCTTTTAGACAACAATCAATTTGGGGATGTTCTATTCCAGATGGTCTGGGCAGCTGTTTGACTCATCTTCAGCCATTCAGAGGATGCAGCTGAGACCACAGAGACTGTGGAAGAGATACGAACCTTCCCTGTTGGGGTTTGCTGAGTTTCTTACTCAGAATCCAAGCATATAAAGGGTGGTTGGGATTTTATGCACACAGTATGGGAGGTGTATTCCTCAGTGACAGATATCTGAGATTGTGGTCATCATTTCATGTTTCCTTATAAATTGAAGCTGTTTCCAGAGTCCTTATGCTTCTGTTAGGTATCCAGTTGCACACAGTAAACACATAAGGGTTTATATAGAATTTCCATCTTGCCTCAGCCCAGTGTCTTGCGTTGATAACCCTGAAAGATCTGATGAAGTAGATGAAGAAAGCCTTTATTTTTCCTTATTTCTGTAACCAGAAATTTAATTCCGGCAAACCCTCACCCTGTGATGGTAATAGCCTTCAAATCGCTCTTCCTATCTCTGATTGCCCTTACAGTTAGATATGCACTTTATGTAAGGATTTATGTCTTTTAAGGGTAAATTTGACATTATTGGGTCCTGACTTAAAATTTCTAGGACTTGTCATCACCTTCAGGATGAAGAACAAACTCTCTTAAGGTAGAAATAAACTTCCCCTCATTTGGTTCTTGTAGTGCACTTGACCTTGTATTTCTCATCAACTCTTCTGTGAGCTCAATGTTTTATTGTACTACCAACAGCTTGCTTGCAAAATAAGCCAGAACCTCTGAAATACCACATTGTATACTTACCTCTCCATCTGTTGCAGCCTGCTGGTGTTCAAGATCCGTTGGAATAATATTGTTTTGGAAGAACATTTTATTCCAGAGGAATGAGTTAGCTTTCTTCCAGGAATATTTATATTATACTTGTTCATATCTTTATTTTTAGCATTTATTAGAATATACAACTTGCACTATACAGAGAGCTCCCAGAGAGAAGGAATTATGCTCTGTATTTGTGGTTTGGAAATCCCATTATCCATCACAGTGCTGAACATTCCTCTGTGGATTGAATAAAGGAATTCCTTTTTATGCAGTATACTTTACCACAGGTATTTCAAATTACTGGTACTATTCTTTAGATGAGATATTATATTAAGTGAATTTTCAAAGTTAAAGGGTTAGAAATCATCTTTAAATAAGTCAATAGTATTTTTTAGACATATTAAATTCTGCTAATATACTGGTTTTATTGCATTTACCCTAAGTGTTGAAGTCTCTCTTTTTATTATTTTATATATGCTTAATGTAGCATTCCAGAATAGATTAATACATTCATACTTTCAAAGATATAAACCTGCACAGTGACAGACACTTAATTCCATGTTCAAATGTGCCTTTCAGTGAAATCTTCAGGCTTCAAATATTTGTATAGAATTTTAGTTTATCACAGCACCATTATCCTCCATATATTGCCAAGTGAAAAATTGATCTGTCCTTAACACAGTTTGTTTCTACTTGTAGAAAAGAATAAAGACATAGACACTTTGTAAGTAGAAAAAGTGTGATCTGACTAAATTTCTAGGAAGATTGCTGTGGCTACAGTTTTGAAGATAACAAAGGGACTAATAAATAATGTTTCTCTGCATTTCCCAACATAATCCCAGCCTTCTCTCTGCCAAGAAGTTTGACTAAGTGGATGGCATTAACCAGCTTCCTTTCTTCAAACTTCTAGTTGATTATGTCCAATAGAGGCCTATCATGAGCATTTTGATCTCTCCTATTTATCACCAGCTGACTACCTATAGTCTATGCATACTGCCCTGAGAAACTTCATAGTCCATACAAACACTGGCCCCTCCCTCCCTCCCTCTAGTGTGAGATACCAGCACAAAACACTCCTTTAAGCATAAATGCAAATGTGCGAGATGTTCTTGTCCCTGGGTTAGTCTTCAGATAAAGTCACTTGGCATGGTGGGAAAATGTTTTTCAACATATTTAAGAATAATGTTCTAAGTATCTGAGAAGTTTCTTTAAAAATTAATTTGGGGTTAGAGGGAGGGAGACCAAGAAATGCATATTACTCAAGTGTGATTTTTTTCTTTGTATTGTATTTTACTCTTTCTGCTTCCTCCCTTGCAATCCCCATCTCCTCTACTGCTATGGTTTGAATATGGTTTCTACACCAAGGATTCATGAATTTGAAGCTTAAAACCCCAGAATAACAATATTCAAAAGTAGTAGGACCTTTAACTGTGGAATCAATGGCAGATCAGAGGGAATTCTAATCTTGGGAGACACTGATATGATTCTTGAGGGACTCTTGTTTATACTCATGAAGGATTGCTATACAACCCAGTAAAAATTGCCCAGACTGACACTTCTGCTTTCTTTCTTGCAATGCAATCTCTCCTTCTTGAGTATTCTTCTGCCATACTACCATACATTCTTAGATGATACAGCTGGAGAGGCCCTCACCAGATCCAGAACTTCAGAACTCAATAGTTGGTTTGGACTTTTATCCTCTAGAAGCATAATCCATGAGTTGAAAAGATACATTTCTTTTCGTTTTTTTCTTAAAAGATTTTTTGCTATGCCAAATAGAATGGTCTCAGGCTTTCAATCCTCAAGTTTTAGTCTCCTACTTCCCAAGAGCTGGGATTACAGGGATGTACCTTCAAGGCCAAACAAATCAATATTTTTTTTAAATTAACCAACCTCAGTTATCTCTTAACAGCATCAGACAGTGAACAAGGACTCATGCTAAGCAACATATATAAAAGTGAATATTTATTTACTTCTTGTTATTGGTCCTCTCAAAGAAAAAGACAAAGGTACTGGTGGGAAGGGATAAGGAAGTTATCTAGAGGTTATAAAAGAATAAGAACATTGTATCTCTTTTTTCAGCATCTTTGATGGGACATTATGGATGACCATGCAACTGCATGAGGAGTAAAAATGAAAGATACTTTATCCCCCTGTAGGGAATAAAAGACTTCCCATCCCTCATGTCTCCTCTTTTAGAGTATTTACTAGAGAAAACTTGTAACTCTTTAATCTTTTCTTCAATGTATGTAAATCTTTTATAAGAATCGGATTAGCCTCTTGTGAGCTCTCACTCAAAATATGTCTTCCTTAAGACCTGGTAGGTATCTTTCAATGTGTAGTCAAGAAAGAATAATGCCATATTATCAGAATTCTATGAGATGAAATGAGCCTGGCATTAGTAAATATTTCACTAAAAGTTTCAAAAGTCTCTCTTCCCATAATGACATGAGATATTTATTTTTTTCCTTCATAAAATACTAATTAACACAGATTTTTATCTCAGTTACTGGATGAATTCACAATGAGCTACTTATGACAAGCAATATTGTCAAGAACTCTTACTGAGTGCTAGGTATTTGTTTCTCTTGAGACTGTATACATAATGGTTGGATCTTCATGATTATGTATAAAAGGATGAGATTCCTGTCTTTACAGTTTCTGTTGGAGATTGGCTGTGAATTACATCACATTAAAGTTTAATGTTTACACAAGAATAAAAAAATTGATTTCTTTTTTTGTCATTTTAAGAAGTAGTCTGGATTGGTGCAGAGCTGCATTTTTAATTTTTTTCCAACACTTGTACAAATCACCACTACCATTCTTGACCTCCCTTTGACTACTGATAACTGCTGAAGAGTGAAAGGAGCCCCCATTTTACTACCATTTTACTTCTGCAATCTCTTCTAGGACTTTCCCAAAGCCATTCCAACAACTTTATGAACAGCCCTTTTACTAAAACAACCAAAAATCGTACGCTTGGATATGCAATGCATTTCCTTCCAGAACTATGACAAAATAGGACAGATTAGAGACAAGAAAATTAGATATATGATCATTATGGTATTGCTAACAAAAGATGATGGTGGCTAGTGAACAAAAATGTGAAATTCACAAAATAGATGGATTATTCTAACACACACATAAAATGAAGAAATTAGTAGCACATACTTATAGACATAGGAATAGGAAGAATGAAATAAGAAAACATGACTTCAGGACAATCTGGGTTTCATGTGAGTTTTAGATCAGCCTGGAATACATAGTAAGACCCTGTCTCAAACTAGCAACAAAGGCAAAAATACAAAAACAAAACAAAAAAATAAACAAAAAATAAAGAAAAAGAGCAATGAATGATAGTGACCAGAATAGAGGGAATATCAAAAGGATTATATTTAAATAAAGCCCTGGATAATGAGAAGGTATCATCTCTGTGGAAAAAGGTAGAACAAAACTATTTCAGGCTAGATAAGAACAAGTAGGATGTAGTAGCAAGTCAGGAGATGATACTAGAAAAAAGTCAGGGCATTCTTTTCTGGAGCAGTTGAAACAAATTTAATATAGTTGTAATGTGAATTTACACTTTTATTTTAGTTGTGTCAAGTTTAAGATGATTATATGTAGCTATCTGTCACCTATATCTACCTATCATCTCTCCTCTCTCTCTCTCTCTCTCTCTCTCTCTCTCTCTTTCGTGTGTGTGTGTGTGTGTATCATGAAGAATAGGAATTCCTAACTTTATATCATATAAAACAAGAAAATACCCAGAACCATTGAAGATTCTCCACTTAGCCCTAGATTCTAGCTCAATACTTAAAAAAATTCAAAATCTCACTTCCAGAATATATAAGCCCGATTACATCTCAGTTAGTTCTTCATCCTTGAATATTCATAAAGATTTTCAGTATTCTTACTGTTTAAAATTTTGGTCCTCCGATTTATTCTGGAGAGAGATAATCTTGTTAAAATGTACTAGACAGTGTCCTCTTTTGTGCAGAATCTTATGGCTCCATTTGTCACTGAGATCACAAATTAATGACCCAGCCTTGGCCCTAATATTCAACATTATCCATTTGGATATTATTTCTCTAATATCTCTTTTTATTATTCTGCTATGGGTCCTTCTGGTGAGACCCCACTCTCCTGAGCATCCCTTACAGGAGACCCATAACATTAAATCCTATCTATTCCCACTTTAACACATCTGAAGATCTTAATGTATATTATGTTTTCAGAAAGGTTTTGCTTTGAAATACATTTATTCTGAATGTAGATTTTCCTTTCCTGCTGCAGAATATACAGAAAGAGGGAGAGAATCTCTATCTTCTCTTTTCATGACTACACTCCTAGTGCAAACATCTTTGCCCATTGCAACTGGGGTGCTTAATGAGAATGTGCTGAGAGACTGAATGAATTGAAAATTCCTGATGTTTCTTTTAAATATTTCTTAATTTATAGAGTAGCAATCCCCAAATGAAGTTAAGTCCAACTTTAGTACTTGCAATACCCTAAAGGTTTAACAAGTTGTGAGAATGCAGTTTAATGGCTGTTTAACCAAAGGTTGTATGTGAGGTTTGTGTGTTATGCAAATTAATCCCTCTTCCAAATAAAAAAGAGTTCATGAGGTGTTAAGGAACATATACATATATACATATATGACAACACACATGCATGAAAATGCAACACTAAGCTTTCTTAAGCTTTTCTATGATCTTGGGCCTTCTACGGCTCTTACTTAAAGCATTTTAGAAGAGTTGGTGCTAAAGTTTCTATCTGCTCTTCTGAGAAAACTTGGCCCAACCTCAATCAACATTGTTACCACACATTCTAAGGCTTTTTCCTTTATGCCCACATAAATGTTTTGTGCACAGAACCCCACAAAAGACAATACAAATGGTACATTTGACTTTTCAAATCTTACAGAAAATATGGAGAACTGGCAGATTCTGTATTCAGTTTGTCCATAGACAAAGCCAACTTGAACCCTAGAATCAATTATCTAGACTTTTTTTTAAATGCAAGGTAATTATTTTAAACAATACTACTTAGACTTTAAAGTATCTACAGATTTGTGCATAGTAGGATGCTAATCACAATAAAACATAATGGACTCTTTCAGATAAATACAGTCTAGTTGAAAGGGAAGAACATTTCAGTGACATGTGGGAATGGATTCTGAAGCCAGACTACTTGAGTTTATACCCCAATTCTACCACTTAGAAGAAGTGTGAAAACATTATACAATGTATTTGTCTTCTCTTTGCTTCATTTTTTTGTCATGAGGATACTTATAGCAAAGAAGACAGACTGTTATTAAAAGCAAATGAATGTGGGCTAATGGCATATACCTTTCATGGTCCATGCCACTTAACAGGCAGAGAGGATGGATCTCTGTGAATTCAGAGTTAGTCTGCTCTACACTGTTGCACGAATCCTAGTTGTTCTTAATACAAACTGGGAGACAGATAGTGAGGTAAATGCTGAAAGATCAGAGAGACAAAGGAACAAGCCACAGCTACTTCTTACCTCGCCAACTCNACGATTCCTGTGACTGAATGTCTCTGAGTCCTCAGCCAAAAGGGGTCCAGCCAAAAAGGGCCTTAGTTCCTGTCTCCTCATGCCTTGTATACCTTTCTCTGCCCAGCCATATCACTTCCTTCCTAGTGAACGGATTAATGCTGTGTACGCTTCCCAAATACTGGTAGCAAAGACATGAGTTCTCAAGTGCTGGGATTAAAGGTGTGTGCCACCACTGCCTGGCTCTCTAGTCTAGGGTGGCTTTGACCTCACAGAGATAACAGAAAGATCTCTGCCTCCTGAGTGCTAGGATTAAAGGTGTATGCCACCACTGCCTGGCATCTATGTTTAATCTAGTGGCTTGTTCTGTTCTCTGATCTTCAGGCAAATTTTATTAGGGTACACAATACATCACCACACTACATGGTGAGTTACAGTCCAGCCAGGGCTGCATAGTGAGTCCCTTTTTCAAAAAGAAAAGAAAAACAAACAAAAACCATTAAAACAAGACACAGAAGCACAAAAAAGTCAATGATATATCATTAGGATTCATTTTATTATTATGTTTCTTTAGCAGAACAATATCACTAGCAGTTCCACTATGCCCATGACCTACCTAGTCTTAGGTTCTAAACCACTTTAGCAGTGTCAAAAATGGATTCCTTCTCATGAAGTGGTCCTTAAATCCAATTAAAAATAGCTACTTATTCCCATAACATTTGTGCAACTGTTGCGTGAGCATATCTCACAAGCCTATTATATAACATGTTTATATATACAATTTATATATAATTGAAAATAACATAGTCTTAGGCAATATATTCTGATCTTGGTTTCACCTCTCTCAGTTCCTCCCAGATCCTCCCACCTACCCCTCCAACCTATGCCATGCTTCTCTCTCCCTTTGAAAACAAACAAAACAAAAACAGAATAAAAAATTAAGAAAAATATAAAAAAGAACAAGAAAGACATAGAAATACAAACAAAACCCATAAAAGGACAAAAATCAGATATGATAATATACAAGCAAGAGATTAGAAAGACAGACACACATAGACACACACACACACACACACACACACACACACACACACACACAATGCCCAAACAAAGCATTATGAGACAAAAAGTCTAAAAAAATCTCATTGAGTTCCTTTTGTACTGGGCATCTTCTGCTGGCCATGGGGCCTACCCTAAGTGTGGATAAAATAAGCTGTAATGAAATTCCATTAGAGGAAAATAAATATTCCTTTGCAAATATATGTAAATTAGAGATAGTTTCTGGGTTAGGGATAGGATCTTGTTTCTTCATCCCTATCTCAGTGCTGGGAACTTGCATGGCTTGAATGGTAACAGGCCCTTTGTATACTGCCACAATCTCTGTGAGTTCATAAATTCATTACTCCTATTGGAGTAGTAATTACTACTCCTGGAAGATGTTCATTGCTTGGTGCTCTCCATCCCCACTGGCTCTTAAGCTTTTTCTGCCTCCTCTTCTACAGAGTTCCCTGATTCCCAATGAGAGGAATTTGCTGAAGACATTCTATTTAGGACTGAGTGTTCGAGAGTTTCCTACTCTGCACATTGTGTGGTTGTTTTTGTTTTGTATGTGTTTTGTTTTGTTATTTTTGTCTTATCAGTTTTCTTTGCTTTTTTGCTTTGTTCTGTTTTTTGTTGTTGTTGTTTGTTTTTGAGAGAGAGAAGGGGGGATGAACACAAAGCTAGGTGGATTGGAAGGTGGGGAGATCTAGGAGGAGTTGGAGGATGGGAAAATATGTTAAAATATACTCTAAGAAGAAAATTTTTAATAAAAACTTTTTTAAAGGAAATGAAAGAAAATAGTCAGTACACTGTGGGACACGTGGAAAGTATTTAGGTATTATTCCCACGTGTTGTAATGCTAGCCCTTAAGATAACCTTGATGATTAAAGCCTGGGGTGGATTTCTGGTCATTATTTTGTACACCTCTTCAATAAAATCCCCAAGAGAAACAACCTCGGGGTAAAAGGATCTACTTCAGCTCACAATTTCATGGTGGGGAAGGGCTGGCTGCTGGTGATACATGTGTGGTAGCAGGGTCTGTTACAGATCTGTGAATGGGATCTCATCTCAGAGAACTCAGGCCAATGAAGGCTTGTTGCTGTAGCCCCACTCCCTATGTCCCTGGGTCTACTCCTGAACTCTACATCCAAAAAAGTCAACAATCTTCCTAAACAGCACAAACAGCTGGTGAACAAGTGTTCGAACACATGACATGTTGGGAACAGTTCCCACTCAAACCCTAGTAACATTACACTTAAAACAGAAAAACAGAAGGACCTTGAAGTGGACAAAATTTTAAGAATATGGTAGAAAATATATATAGTTCCAGTGACATATATATGTGTGTGTGTGTAGAAGATTTTTATAAAACTTGTTGAAAACTCAATTTTTTTGGAAGTTTTTGCTATGACTACCTTCAGTCTTTTGCTTCTTTGCTGCGCTTTTCAAGTTTAATTCTTTTGCTGAAATAAAACTCTATCTTACATGTGGGGTGACTATTAAATGTGACAATTGATTGCTGCTGTATGTTCCACTAATGAGGCGTAAGAAATTCTCTCTCCTGTCACTTTCCCACAGCTGACTTCATTCACACTGCATAAATGAACACCTGAAAACAAATCAGTGTCAGTTTGTATTAATATGTAGCAGTCTGTAGATTACACTTATCACAACCAGAAGTGTATTTGCTGGTGAACAGTGAAGATTAAAAAATGATGAATTTCTGAGAATTGTATTAAGTTATAACCTTTCAGGGAAGGAAATGCTGGAATTAGTCTGGTAAAGTGGAAAGAGCACAGGGTGAAGCAACAAACTGGGGTCTGAATACCACTTCCATTGTTGTGAATGTGTGGTTGTGTGGTTGTGTGAATGTGTTCGGGTACTTAATCTCACAGAGCCCTCGACAACTATCTGTAACACAGAGTTTGTTTCCCAACAGCACCAGGCTTTTTCAGGCAATAAGCAGTCACGTTTTTAATATATTTTGGAGAAAAAATATTTTACTGAATGTAGGAATTAGATTGTCAAATTTCCAGGTACTTGTAGGATGTAATAGATGCAGAGGAGAAGGCTGTATGACTTATATAAACTCATTTCATGACAAAATTAGGACCCAAGCTTCAGAGATGCTTTTGTACTCACTATGACTGACTACATGATGTCACTATGTCCTGGTACTGCCCTGGTTGCCGTTCTACTGGCACTGTGCTAGGTGATTATGAAGCACTGATTGTCTCAGTGCAACTCTTAAGTACTACCTGCAGACATCTGGAGGTTGGAATATATCTCATTAGACTTTCTCGGTTATCCCACTGGTAAAGGGAATCAAGGCTCTGCAAAGACTCTCAGCCTAGTGCCCTAACTCAGTTTAGAACAAGGTGAGTGCTCGAAGCTTTCCATACAATATTCATTTTGCTAAGCATATATCTAACGATGATTCTCAGTGGGCCATTTCTCTGCATGTACATGCATATCTATGCTGGCCATATGATTACCACCAATACATTGTTCCAGTATAAAACAACAGAGTTTTAAAAGGGGAACATATGATAGAATCTGCCCTTGTCTTCTGAACTGCTTCCTCTTAGGAAATCAAACTACTATGTAAGAAGTCTTGTAAGAAAGCAAGTGAGAATTCCCAAATTAGCTCACAATCTCAGGCCATGCACACACACACACACACAAACACACACACACACACACACACACACACACACACACACACA
>LZPO01097951.1:12797-27174 GCA_001675575.1 Neotoma lepida
AAAAGGGGTGGTGGTTTGAAAGAAAATGCCCCCCAAAGAGAGTGGCACTGTTAGGATGTATGGCCTTGTCAGAGTCGGTGTGGCCTTGTTGGAGGAAGTGTGTCATTGTGGGGGTGGGCTTTGAGGTCTCTTTTTCTCAAACTTCTCTCAGTGTGACAGTCAGTCGACTTCCTGTTGCCTTCTGGTCAAGATGTAGCCAGCACCATGTCTGCCTGCATGCTGACATGTTCTCCTTCATGATGATAATGAACTGAACTTCTGAAACTGTAAGTGAGCCACCCCAATTAAGTGTTTCCTTTATAAGAGTTGCTGTGGTCATGGTGTCTCTTCACAACAATAAAAAAAAAACCCTAAGACACAAGGTCTAATATAGTTCAAGCTCTCTTCTAGCTTACTAAGGATCCAAGGATGACTTCTACTGTTCTTTGCAGGTAAACTACTCTTATCTATCTCTCTATCTCTATCTATGTATCTATGTATCTATCTGTCTGTCTATCATCTATCTATCTATCTATCCATGTGTATGTCTGTCTGTCATCTGTCTATCATCTGTCTATCATCTATCTATCTATCTATCTATCTATCTATCTATCTATCTATCTATCATCTATCTATCTATCTATCATCTATTGTCTATCTATCTGCCTTTTGGACTAACAGTCTTAAAGCTTTCTCATCTCATCACTTTCAAATTTAGACATGATGACAATGACACTAAAAGGAACAGATAATAGTAGAATTGGATAACTGAAAGGGGAAGAAGTCAAATATAAGCAAGTCTGGAAGAATAGCTTCAGCCTGATCCTGCATTCTGAATCATGCCCCAGTGTTTGTCTTGGCTTAAGGCAAAGGAGGCAAGTCTTCATAGTCTGCCTTGATAGTTCCTTGCTAAGGGCTTCCTGTCCAGGGGGAGTGGGAAGACAAGCTCCAAGGACTTGTAGTTTAGAACCAGCAGGCAGATCATCTTCTGTCCCAGCTATGCAAAGAAAGCCTTATGTTCTTGTGAAGACAAAAGTAAACAAAAGCTGAAAAAATGACAACAGGTAAAGAACACTAGAAGAATTTAGTTGGCATCCATAGTATCTACCATATCCCCAACATATGTGATAAAACATGAAGGTACATGCGTCCTATCAGCCTAAACTGTAGGTAAATCAGCCCATAATATTTTATTTTTCCATATTTTTCAAATATTCCTAGAAACTAAGTGTTATGAGACAATTGGCAGTTGGAAAATATTCTCCCTCCACTCCTATGCTGTTTTATCAAGCCACATGAAGATATAGGGAGAGTCATGAGATCCTAGTTTTCACTTTCTATATTAAAAGTGTGTCTTCTTAATGTTTGTAATAAACAGGAGAGGCTATAGGTCTATGACTGTCAACAAGTTACCAGCCATTACCATGCCACAATAATGCATATTACATACCCAGATAAAATAATTTCTCTATTTAAGCAGTAATTCAAACAAACGCATAATTTAAATAATTATAAATCATATTGACTTTTAATTAACAAGTTTCTTATCATGACAATATCTTACCATAAAGGGCTATATTTTCAGATAGAACTCTCAAGGCCAATTTAGTTGATATGGGCTGTAGAGAAAATCCATACTTAAGATTATTTTAAATATGTCAGGAGTTACAGAGTGCCATTGCTTTTACTTCAGGTTATTTTCACATGTGTAATCATACAAAATGTAGATACAGCTGTGGAAGAGGAAAAGTGGTTTTGCTCTGTGTTTCAAGTTTCTTTTACTAGATTGTGAAATAAATGGACAGAAGACACATCAACAAGAGGAAAACCACAGGTTATCTAAGCAGGTATACATGAGAGTCCTTTCAAAATATGAAAGTGGAACAAAGGCTAGATGACGGTTGCTTATATCTTGAACCACAAAACTGAAGGTAGAGGTGGATAGAGGTGGCACGACATGGTAGTAGAGACAAATTATGGGAATCTGAAGGGGAGAAATACATGACAAACAAAGAGTGCCCCCTGTTAGCGATAAAAAGTATTTCAGATAATGAGAGCTGTCTGGAGTAACTCTTTTCCTAATTATACCTATCTCTACTAATGAAATCTTTTAGATATCAGCTTCCTTGAAAGAAGTGCTGCTTTTCAGAGCTACTCATGTGTTTTAAGTTTCTCAAAATAACCTATTCAAAGTACATCATAGAAGTCCACTTTGGGGTGGCCTGTCCCTGTTTCCCAGTGTCGTGTTGTCAGAACATGTCCCCACGCAACTCCTATGCTGAATGGTTAGGCTTATTTGTCAGTGTAACAGAACCCAGAATCATCTAGTGAGAGAGGGGTAAGAGAGATTGCATTTTGGTTGGCCTGTGGGTAAGTCTGTGGGAGATTGTCTTAATTTACGTAGGAAGACCCAGCCCCATGTAGGTAAGGTAAGAATGAAAAAAATCACGCTGTGCACAAGTAAGCATTCATACATCCATTTCCCTCTGGTCTTAACTAGTGATTTGATATGACCAGATNGCTTCAGCTCTTATGGCTGTAACTTCCCTAAAATAGTGGAGAATAGCCGGAAATTGTGAACCAACATAAACCTTTTCTCCCCTAAGTTGCTTTTTGCTAGGGTACTTTATCATAGAAATCGAAATTGAACTAGGAAGCAGGCTAACATTGTTTTTATTTTGGAATTAGGTTTGTCCCCTATACACACTTAAATTANAGATAATACATTCATGGTGCATCACCCGCAAACGTTGTTTAGGTACCTTCTCCTTCACTGAGAATCTGTTTCACTAAAAACACAGNATGTTGTCTGTAAGCTGTTTAACAACTGCACATTACCACTGGTGTTGCATGGTGCTGCAGACAAACAGAAGGGTGGGCTCANGATTCCTTACTATTTCCGAGTCTCTGTTCAAACTCCCCAAGCAACTCATGAAACACATGTGCCATTTTACTATCCAAGGTGAGGAGTGAAAATAGAGTACCTTTTAGGTATATTCAATATTATTAAATTTAAGTAATATAATAATGTTGTGTAATTCACTAAATGTATGTATGTANAAAATAAAAGTATGAAGTATAAACACACAATCTATCCTTTGTTTTTACACCNAAGTCATATTATCTTGGGTAACCTCCATAGCATATATACTTNACCTTTCTTTTTCCTATTCTCTTTTATCCTGTTAAAGGCAAATTATTAGTAGACGAAAAGTAGCATCATTCCAACTCACTTCCATGTCCTCTCTCCTATATCTAGTGTCCTCCACTCTTTGAATTCTCCTTTTCTACATATTTNACGTAGGTAGAGTCATATAATATTTATTCTTTGGAAAATGGTCCTTATCTCTGAAGTTTACCAAATTCTCCTTTGTTTTCCTGCAATGATATCTCTCCCTGCTATAAGACCCACTAGACTCTTTAGTTTTAATGCTCAGAGAATATTTGTTGTTTTTCCATGTAAGAGTGAGTATGATATTTTGTAATATGTAAAATATTACATATTTTGAAAATTCATATAGGAAAGGAAGTATAAGCAGAATTATACCAAAATCTTCCTNAAGATATTGCTGTATTAGTTTATTCATTATGAAGTAAATTAATTGGGAGGAAAATTTTTTTTACTTATCATATTAATTAATACGAAAGCACATTTTACTTAATTTACATAACTTACTGGAAGCTGAAACATGCCAATTGAACAAATGTCTTAATTNATAGTCNTTCACTGAACCACAGTGCATTGCACTTCATAAAGTATTAAGCTAGCCTACTGACTATTTAATTCTCTTTACTTCTGATATGAGTGTTACAAATTACACTAAACTACATTAAAATAATTACCAAGTTGTGCAATCATACACACATGCATGACCATATATAATTCTAAAAGTTTACTTACACCAAAAATGAATAATAATTTTATGTTTTTAATGGGAAAGAAAAGAATTTCTTCTCTCTTTTCCAGAATATTTATTTAAAAATTAATCCTTTCAATATCCTTGGCCACTCAAAAATGCTCAACAACCTCTTTTTCATAAAATTATCATGCTATGCTTAAAACTTTGACTGAAATACATATATCAAAAGAAAATATTTCTAAAAATCAATGTTTCTAAAATAAAACATTTTCCCTCAAAATATGTAATCATGACATATGATTAGATTTTAAAAATTAGACAGAATTCCAAGTCAGTTTAAATGATTTTCTGTGTCTATGTCACTTACAGAGAACTCAGATATGGGGTGGAATTTNTCTGATTTGTCTTGACCCTTTTGATTGTAATTGATTGTAAATTTCCTTNTCAAATGAAAGAAGCCNATCATCCCTTCAGTAACATGTTTGAGTGTAGCTGAGGGACATAAATAATTGCGTCTTCACAAGACTGACCACGTGACACTTCCATATAACCTTGTCAGAGACCCTGTGGCTTCCACAGTTTCATAACTGAATTTGTTCACTGTGCTGTTGTTTAACTAATTTGGGCAGATCCCATTTGTAGCACTTTCTTTGCCAAGAAATTTACTAAATCTTTCTTCTTGCATTTATATCTTAGTTAAATTTCTATTGCTGTGGTAAACACCATGACCAAACAACAACTTGGGAAGGAGGAGGTTTGTTTCATCTTACAGTCAGAGTCCATCACTGAAGGCGTCAAGACAGCAACTAAAGGCAGGAGCCTATAGGCAGGAACCATTGCAGAGGCCGTGGAGGGGTGCTGCTTACCATTTTGNTTCTCATGGCTTGCTCAGCCTGCTTTTTTATAACATCCAAGGCCATCAGTGAATGAACCACACTGTCCGCTGTGAGCTGGGCTCTCCTACATCAATCTTCAGTCAAGAAAATACCCTATAGACTTGACTACAGGCAAATATTATGCAGGTGTTTTCTCAATTGAAAGTCTGTGTTCTCAAATGTCAAGTTGACATAAAAACAATCAATACAATTATTGCTTTAATCTTCTTAAGACATTGAGAATAGATACTATTATAGTCACCATTATTCTTTAAAAAGAAGAAAGGATCATTAAATTACTTGTCTAATATCACACAGGTATAATGTCTACAAAATCATTTTATTGGAAGTTATATGGTTGCTTCTAAACATCAAGATATGGCCAGTGGCTGTCTGAATGATGATGCCAGTGGTTCTCAGCCAGTACTTAACTTCAAATGTGGAATACTTCTGCACAATAAAAATCTATTCATATATGGATATTGTAGTTTGGTTTTTCCTTCCTTTTTTTCTTTATAAATTTTTTTTATTTTATATCCTGGCCACAGTTTCCCCTCCCTTCTCTCCTTCCAGTTCCTCCCCAAAATCTCTCCTCTGCTCCAATCCCCCCCAATCCACTCCTCCTTTGTTTCTGTTTAGGAAAGGGCAGGTGTCCCCATGAGTATCAACAAAACACGGCATATCAAGTTGCACTAAGACTAAATACCTCCCCATATATTAAGACTGGGCAAGGTGACCCAGTATGAGGAATAGGGTCCCAAAAACCAATAAAAGAGTCAGAGACAGCCCCTAAGACCACTGTTAGGAGTCCCACAAGGGGACTGTGGTAGTATGAATGTAATGGCCCCCATAACCTCATAGGGAGTGACATTATTAGGAGATTTGGCATTGTTGGAGTTGTTCTGGCATTGTTGAAGAAGTGTGTCTTTTTGTGGGTGGGCTTTGAGGTTTCCTATGCACAGAACACCTCCTAGTGTCTCCGTTGACTTCCTGTTACCTGAAAGATGTAGGAGTTTCCTCCAGCACTGTGTCTATCTGCAAGCTGCCAAACTCCCTGCCATAATGGACTGAACCTCTGAAATTGTAAGCAAGCCCCTTTATTAAATATTTTCCTTGTAAGAGTTTCTGTGTTCATGCTGTCTTTTCACAACAGAAAATCCTAACTAATACAAAAGTTGGTACCATGAGTGGGGTATTGTGATAAGTCTGACTGTGGTGATATATTATGAACCCTAATAAAATTTGCCTGGAGATCAGAGAACAGAACAAGCCACTAGATTAAACATAGAGGCCAGGCAGTGGTGACACACACCTTTAATCCTAGCACTTGAGAGGCAGAGCTCTTTCTGTATCTCTGTGAGTTCAAAGTCACCCTGGACTACATGACATTGACTCAGTCTAGGAGAGAAAGAGAGCCAGACAGTGGTGGCACACACCTTTAATCCCAGTACTTGATATCTCATGCCTTTGCTTGGGAAGCACACATGCCTTTAAACCCAGGAGGTGATGGCTGGGAGGAGAACGGTATATAGGCATGAAGAGACAGGAACTAGAAGTTTTTCAGGCTGAGGAGTTGGTGAAGTAAGAGATGGTGGCTGTGGCTTGTTCCTTTGTCCCTCTGATCTTTTAGCATTTACCTTAATATCAGGCTCCAGAATTTTTATTAAAAGACCATTTTAGACTCGTGTTATGTCTGACTATGTTTTTGTTTGGANGAATTTGAATTTGGTATGCTGGGTTATGAAAGCAGTAGAAGGCTTTAAGTACTGTATAATGGGCCATACTAATAGGAGTATGGAAGACAGAGGTACTCAGAGTTACATGAATTGTTGGGAGCTCACTCAAAAGGTTTCAGAGGAGAATTTTAGTATGTTGCCTAGAGATCATTCTTGTGATATTTTGGTGGAGAAAGTGGCTACTTTTTGCCCTTGTCCAAAGAGTCTGCCTGGGGCTAAATTTAAGAGTTTTAGATTAATTCAGTTGGNGGAAGAAATCGCAAAACAGCCTCATGTAGACTCTGTTTTGTGGTTACTAATGTAAACGCTAATGAAGATATATTTTGAAAAGAAGTAAGTTCAGCAAGGAAAAATATTTGAGGAAAAAAGAGCACTAGAAAGTGGAATTGAGGTAAATCCTGTGCTCAAGGTGATAAACAGATTAAGAAATGGAATAAAAGGAGTGGTGCTCTCAGGGAAAGATCCTATTCAGCCAAATTTCCAATTTGTGAGAAAATGCTTAGAGTGGGGTGAAGTGGAGAAGACCTTTAATCCTAGCACTGGGAAGTAGAGGCTGCCCTTTCTCTGAGTTTGAGGCCAGCTTGGTCTACAGAACAAGTTTCAGGAGAGTCAAGCTTTGGCAATGAAAGACAAGAAGCTGGTGAACATGTAATTGAATGAAGGGACCATGTTCCAGCCCCAGGAAGTAGCTTTGGTCACGTGGTTCTGAGTTTTGAGTTAAGGATGGAAGAAAGGAGTTATGTAATAAACCTGCTGAGGCCAGGCATGTGTCAGAGGTGTCTCTGAGTGGAGGCCTAGTAGAGAGGCCATTGCATGGAGCTGTAAAGTTGATGCCTGGATTGCTCTGGAGAACTGATGATGTTGGGGATGCCAGAGATGTGGGCTACCTGCCAAGGAGAGTTGCTAACAGGAAATGGAGCCAGCCTCTGAGAAAGAAGTATGCTACAGTAAACAAAACTGAAAGAAGTTGGAAATCGGAAGAGCATTTTGATATCAGACATTAAGATGCAGAGTATGGAGTCTACCCAGCTGGTTTTTGGTCTTGCTTTGGTTCAGTATTTCCACACTANGCTCCCTTCCCTGTGTTTTGGAATGGTAATGTATATACTGTNCCATTATATGTTGGAAGTGTGTGATCTGTTTTTTTATTTGATTTTACAGGGGATTACTATCAGAATTTTCCCAGGGGCCTTTCCTAAGAAAATCCTTCCCAGAGTCCTGGGGAAGCCACTATGTCCAGTGTGGGGATATGTGAGGGAAAAGAATCTATATACACCATGCTCTTTTGTCCATTTACTTTATTTCTCTATGACAAAATTCTATCTGTACAGCTTCAGTTCCATCCTGACACTCAGTTCTTCTCTGTCCCTTCTTTTTCTTTCCTCTCATAGCCCTAGTAATAACTAAGCTCTTATGCTTTCAATCTCATCTTTGTCCCCTGTTCCTTCATCCTCCATATTTCCTCCCTCTTCTTCTCTCTTGACCTGATTCAAATCCACATACAGTCTAAAGAAGTTTTCCTTGCTCCTTACTCCTTGGCCTGAGCCAGCCTGCCTTACAGTCTACCAAAACTCTACCTTGTTCTCTTCTCTGAAACCATGTGACTCTGACCTCACCAGGAATTCTGCCTCCCCTTCACTCACACTAGAACATGAAAAAAATCTCTTTGTTCTGCATCAAATGCTCTGGGATGTCATTTAGCCAGTCTGGGGAAGGAAAGTCTGAGCTTCATTTGCATAAGAAACAAAGCTATGCATCTACAGTCTGCCTGTCTCCTAGGTTCTGTAGGGGTGTGACCTAGCAGATTAGCAGTAGGTTTGAGAACTTATACTGTTTGCCATATGGCCTAGTAGTATATGAGTGTACAAGAAATTCATAGCAAGAAACAGCTGAATATTAAAAGCTGAATAACACCAAATATTCCTTCATAAATGGCTTTCCTTTAGAAAAGTTTCCTTGACCTTTCTAGGTATAGCTTTATTATACATAGCTGAATCTCTATACTATATTCTTGTAGCTTGCAGCAGATTANAGTTAAGAGATTACATGAATCTCAGAAGAGACTTTGAACTTTCGACTTTTAAATATTGTTGAGACTGTGATAGAACATGAAGAGTTTTGGAGTTGGACTAAATGAAATTTGCATTATGATATTTTTACAAGCTCATGGGAGTCAGAGAATTGAATGTGGTAATTTGTATGTAATTGGCCCCCATAAGTTCATAGGGAGTAGCACTATTATGTGTGGTTTTGGAGTGGGTACGGCCTTGTTGGAGGAAGTGTGTCACTGTGGGGGCAAGCTTTAAGGTTTCCTATGCTCAGTATAACAACCAGTATCTCTGTTGGCTTCCTGTTGCCTATAAGATGTAGTACTCTCAGCTATTTCTCCAGCATCACCTCTGCCTGCATGCCACCAAGCTCTCTGCCATGATGATAATGGACTGAATGTCTGAAACTCTAAGCAATCCGCTCAATTAAATGTTTTCCTTATAAGAGTTCCTGTGGTCATTGTGTCTCTTTGCAGCAATAGAAAATGGTCCTAAGACAAGGACCAAGCTACATGGCTGTAACATATATGCAGAGGGCCTAGGGCAGTCCCATGTAAACTCTGAATTGTTGGTTCAGTCTCTATGTGCTCCTATGAGTCCAAGCTAGTTGATTCTGTGAGTTTTCTTGTGGTAGACCATGAGCTCTCTGGCTATTACAATTTTTTCTTGCTCTCATCTGCAGGGTTCCCCAAGCTCTACCTAATGTCTAGCTGTGGGTCTGCATCTGTTTCCATCAATTGGTAAATGAAGTCTCTTTGATGACAGTTGGACTAGGTACCAATCTATGAGTATAGCAGAATACCATTAGGCATCAATACATTGACATTTTGTAATTCTAATCACATTTGGTTCTATCCTANGTATCTGGTACATCCAGCCTGTGAGTCCTTGTGCTCCAGGCAGTGTGAGGGATAGGTGTACTCTCCTGGCATCAGTTTTAGACTAGACTAGTTCTTGGATGGCCACTTCCTCAATCCCTAGGCAATCCTTACCCCAGCACATCCCAAGGCAGGACAGACTGTCAGTCAAGAGTTAGATGGCTGAGTTGGTTTCCCAATCCTCCCATTTGAAGNCTTGTCTGGTCATAGGAGATGGCCCATTCAGGCTATGTATCTGCTATTGCTAAGAGTCTTAGTAGGGGTCATCCTTGTAGATTTCTGGGAGAATCCCTTGTGCCAAGTTTTTACCTGACCCTGAAATGACCCCAAACCTTTCCAGTAGTCTCTTTCAGCACATTTCCCTTCCACCCCTCCACCTGATCGCTCATGTTCCCATTCCCATCAGCCCACATTCTTTAAACAAATTTCTAAATGGGTCTTATTAAATAAAAATATGGAGCCAGAAATAGGAGTNAAAATCTGACAGAGATCAGAGGAATTAGGAATAGCCACCAACCAGCTAACCTCTGCTCACCAATGTGACTTCTTCCAAAAGTGAGAGACTTCCTGTATCTCCCCTCCTATATTCCTTTCTGTTCTGTTCTCCCATTGGCTCTCTCAGCTTAACTACATCACTTNCTCCTCTTTCCCAGCTCTGTCACTTCATGTCTGTTTGTATAGACCTCCAGAACACTATGGTTGATGCTGGCATTAAAGGCGTGTGTCTCCACACTTGACTCTGTTCCCTAGTGTGACCTTGAACTCACAGAGATCCAGAAGGATTAAGGGTGAGTGCTAACATTGCATGACTTCTGTTTACTATAGTGGCTGGATATTTTTCCTCTGATCCTCANAAAAATAAAATATCACCACAACACTCCACTCATGAAATCTCTTCTATTTTTCCTTCCTATGGAGATCTGGGCATCCCCCTTTAAATCATCCTTGAGTACCTATTGTCTCTGGGTCCTTGGATTGTAACATAGTTATCTGTAGTAAGACAGGCCCATAGCATCGAGGAAATTGTCTCAAACCAGTTGCCAAGGCATGCACCTAACATATTTCCTTATGAGCCAACCTGGAGTCTGTCTGAGGGCCCAGCAACAGGCATTGTCAGAGTTCCTGATTGATGTCAGAATTCCTGATTATGCCTAGCCAATGAGGGAGATCACACAATGCCACCAGATTAGGATATAGACTGGGTGCTGGGAGGAGGGTATTTAAGGCTTTCCCCATTATTGGAAAAGGAGTTTGTTGTTTGCCTTTAATTGACTCCCAGTGTCTGTGATGTTGATGCTGGACCTTCTCACCCCCTTCCCTGAGGGAGCCATTAGGATCCAGCAATAGCTATCCTTTATTTTACAGCTAATATTCACTTATGAGTGAGTACATACCATATTTGTCATTCTAGATCTGGATTACCTCATCGGAATGATTTTTCTTGTTCCATCTATTTGCCTTCAAATTTCCTTATGTCATTGTTTTTAGCAGCTGAGTAATACTCCATTGTGTAAATGTACCACATTTTCCTTATCCATTCTTCAGTTGAGCAATATCTATGTTGTTTACAGGTTCTTGATATTACAAATAAACTGCTATGAACATAGCTGAGCAAGTGTCCTTGTGGTATGATTGAATATTCCTTGAGTATGCCCAAGAGTGATATTGCTGGGTCTTGTGGTAGACTGATTCCCAGTTTTCTGAGAAACTACCACAATGATTTCCAAAGTGGCTGTACAAGTTTGCACTCCCACCAGCAATGCCGGAGTGTTCCCTGCTCCATATCCTCTCCAGCATATCTGTCACTTGTGTTTTTGATCTTAGTCATTCTAACAGGTGTAAGATGGAATCTCAGAGTTGTTTTCATTTGCATTTTCTCTAATGGTGAAGAATGTTGAACATCTCTTTAAGTATTTCTTGGCTATTTGAGATTCTTCTGCTGAAAATTCTCTGTTTAGATCTGTATGCCATTTTTTAATTGGAGTATTTAGTTTTTTGATATCTAGTTTCTTGAGTTCTTTATATATTTTGGAATTCAGCCTTCTGTTAGATATGGGGTTGGTGAAGATCTTCTCCCTTTTTGTAGGTTGCCATTTTGTCCTATGACAGTGTCCTTTGACTTATAGAAACTTTTCAGTTTCATGAGGTCCTATTTGTTAATTGTCAGTCTTAGTGTCTGCACTCAGAAAGTTTTCTCCTGTGCCAATGCCCTCAAGGCTATTTCACATTTCTCTTCTATCAGGTTTAATGCATCTGGATTTATGTTGAGGTCTTTGATCTACTTGGACTTGAATTTTGTGCAGAGTAATAGATATGGATCTATTTGTATTCTTCTATGTGCAGACATCTAGTTAGACTTGAGCCATTTGTTGAAGATGCTTTCTTCTTTCCATTGTATNATTTTGGCATCTTTGTCAAAAATCCAGTGTCCATAGTTGTGAGGATTTATGTCTGAGTCTTCAATTCAATTCCACTTGTCCACCTGTCTGTTTTTATGCCAATATATGTGGTTTTTATTACTGTAGCTCTGTAGTATACCTTAAAATCAGGGATGGTGATACTCTGGAAGTTCTTTTATTGTATAGGATTGTTTTTAGCTATCCTCAGTTTTTTTGTTTTTCCATATGAAGTTGAGTATTGTTCTTTCAAGGTCTGTAAAGAATTGTGTTGGAATTTTAATCTGGATTGCATTGAATATGTAGAGTCCTTTTGGTAAGATGGCCATTTTTACTGTGTTAATCCTGAGCANGAAATATGTTTCCATCCTCTAATATCTTCTCCAGTGAATTGAAGTTTTGTCATACAACTCTTTTACTTGCTTGCTTAGAGTTATATCAAAACATTTTATATTATTTGTGGCTACTGTGAAAAGTATTTTTTCCTGGATTTCTTTCTCAGCCCATTTATCCTTTGTATATAAGAGGGCTACAATTTTTTTTAAATTAATCTTGTGTCCAGACACTTCACTAAAGATGCTTATCAGCTGTAGGAATTCCATCATAAAATTTTTGGGGTCACATAAGTATACTATCATATCATCTGTGCATAAATTATATTTTTATTTCTTCCTTCCCTATCTCTATCCCTTCATCTCCATTAGTTGTTTTATTGCTCTAGCAATAAAAAAATTGAGTATTATACTGAATATNTATGGTGATAGTGGAGAACCTTGTCTTCTTCCTGGTTTTAGTGGAATTGCTTTGAGTTTCTCTCCATTTAATTTGATGTTGGCCATCAGCTTGCTTTATGTTGCTTTTATTAGGTTTATGTATGTCCCTTGTATTCCTGATCTCTCCAACACTTTCATCAAAATGTGCTGGATTTTGTCAAGGGCATTTTCAGTATCTAATGAGATATAATCATGTGTTTTTTTTCTTTCAGTTTGTTTATATGATAGATTACATTGACAGATTTTCATATGTTGAACTATCCCCGCATCTCTGGGATGAAGCCTACTTGGTCATGGTGGATGATGTTTTAATGTGTTCTTGGATTTGTTTGCCAGTGTTCTGTTGAGTATTTTTGCATCAATGTTCATAAGTGAAATTCTTCTGTAATTCTCTTTCTTCGTTGAGTCTTTGTGTGGTTTGGGTATCAGGTTGACTGTGGTCTCACAGAAAGAATTTTCCAATGTTCATTTTGTTTCTATTTTGTGGAATAATATGAAGAGGATTGGTATTAGTGTTGTGTTATATTTTGTTTGTGTTTTGACAAATAAAGCTTGCTTGGAGATCAGAGGGCAGAGCTAGGGAGTTGTGACATACACCTTTAATCCCAGCACTTTGGAGGAGGAAGTGGGATGATCAGGAGTTCAAGGCCACCCTGGGCTNCAGGAGATTGAACCAGTCTGAAAGAGAAATAGAGTCAGGCAATGGTGNCACACACCTTTAATCCCAGTACTTGGGAGGATTGTGCCTTTGATTCAAGCACNTAGGAGGCTCACACCTTTAACTCCAGCACTAGGGGAGTGGAGGCAGGAATATAAGGTGGGTAGAGACAGGAACTCAGCCCATTAGTCTAATGATTCATAAAGACAGGATCTCCTCCTGCCACCACCCCCCCAATTGAGTCAGAGATTTTGTAGAGGTAAGCATTCTAGTGGCTGGTTGCTCTGCTTCTCTGATCTTTCACCTTTCACTNTAATCTTTCNCTTTCACACTAATATCTGACTCCAGGTTTTTATTGTTAAGACTAATTAGGTTCATGTTCTGTATTAGCACTTTTTGAAAGTCTGGTAGAGTTCTGAGTTTTAACTGTCTGGTACTGGCCTTTTTTTGGTTGGGAGACTTTTAATGGCTAATTCTTTTTCCCTAGGGGTTCTTGATATATTTAAATTGTTTGTCTGATCTTCATTTAACTTTGTAAGTGGTATCTATTAAGAAATTTGTCCATTTCTTTTAGATTTTCCAATTTGTGAAGTACAGATTTTTGAAGTATGATCTAATGATTCTCTAGATTTCCTTGGAGTCTGTTATGTCCCCTTTCTATTTCTGATTTTGGTGATTTGAATATTCTCTCTGCCTTTTAGTTAGTTTGGATAAGAGTTTATTTTGTTGATTTTCTGGAAGAACCAACTTTGTTTCATTGATTCTTTGATTTGTTTTCTTTGTTTCTGTATTGTTGCTTTGAACCCTCAATTTGATTATTTCTTGCCATCTACTCCTCTTTGGTGTGTTTGCTTCTATTTGTTCTAGAGCTTTCAGGTATGCTGCTAAGTCACTANCATTGGATCCAAATCTTTATGAGGGCACTTAGTGCTATTAACTTGCCTCTTAGCACCATTTTCATTGTGTCCTATAAGTTTGTGTATGTTGTGCATTCATTTTAATTGAATTCAAGGAAGTCTTCAATATCTTTTGTTATTTCTTCCTTGACCCAATGGTAACTCAGTAGAGTTGTTCAATTTCCGTGAGTTTTTAGGCTTTCTGATGTTTTTGTTAGTGTTGAAATCCAGCTTTAATCCATCTTGGTCTGATAACATACAGAGACTTGCTTTTTGAC
>LZPO01097951.1:27291-37845 GCA_001675575.1 Neotoma lepida
TCCATTTGAGTCATAAAGTCTCTTAGCTCCTTTATTTCTTTACTTAATTTCTATCTGGATGACCTGTCCATTGTTGAGTGTGGGATGTTAAAGTCTCCCACTATTATTGTGTGGGGTTCNATGTTTGATTTAAGCTTTAGTAATGTTTCTTTTACAAAAGTGGGTNCTCTTGAATATGGGGTATAGATGTTCAGAATTGAGACATCATCTTGGTNGATTTGTCCTTTGATTTAATGAGTATGAAATGCCCTTCTCCATCTCTTTTTATTAATTTTGGTTTGAAGTCTATTTTGTTAGATACTAGGATAGTTATACCAGTTTGCTTCTTAGGCCCACTTGATTGGAAAACCTTTTGGCACCTCTTTACTNTGAGGTAATGTCTATCTTTGACATTGAGATGTGTTTCTTGTATGCAGCAGAATGATAGATTCTCTTTTTCTAACTATTCTATTAGCCTGTGTCATTTTATTGGTGAATTGAGACCATTNATATTGAGGGATATTAATGGCCAATGATTGTTAATTCCTGTTATTTTGTCATTGATGGTGAAGATGGTATTAGTTCATGGGGGCGTGTATGGCTAGGTGGGTGTCTGTGTGTGTGTTTCCCTTCTTTGGGTTTTTCTGGTGTGAGATTATCAATTGCCTGTGTTTTTGTGGGGGAAGTTCACTTCCTGACATTGGATTTTCCTTCTATTACCTTCTGTAGGGCTGGATTTGTAGATAGAGATTGTTGAAATTTCACTTTGTCATGAAATATCTTGTTTTCTCAATCTATGGTGATTNACAGTTTTGCTGGGTATAGTAGTCTTGGCTGGCATCAGTGGTCTCTTAGTGTCTCATACATCAGCCTAGGCATTTCCAGATTTTAGGGTCTCCATTGAGAAGCTGGGTATGATTCTAATAGGTATGCCTTTATATGTTACTTGACCCTTTTCCCTTGGCACTTTTAACATTCTCTCTTTGTTTTATATGTTTAGTGCATTGATTATTATGTGGTGAAGGGATTTTCTTTTATGATCCAATCTATTTNGTCTTCTGTAAGCTTCTTGTATCTTTATAGGCNTGTCCTTTTTACCACCATTTTCTTGTGCTTCAGCTGTGTTGAATTGTTCAGATCTTGCTNTTATAGGATAGTTGGGCTCTGGTGGTGCCATACTGCCCATTCTGTTATTGATTCTGCTCTTATACTGATATTTAACCATCTGTATTGGGCATGATTATAGGTTTAACTGTTGATTTCTTTGTTTTTCTCTGTTAGATGGGTGTTTTTTCCTTGGTTTCTTTTTCTTCTCTGCTTTTCTGGCCTGAATGGCCAAGGGTTTTGATTACTAGTGAGTCTTCAGGTCCAGCAGAATGTCCCCTCTGTGGTTCATGGGGCCTGGAGTCTCTAGGTCTGACCTGGCCTCTGGTAAAGCCAAAGTCTTCTTCCAAATTTGTAGACCAGGGTATTGAGCTCGGTGCGGGGATACCTTCTGGCATTGTTTGGCAGCCTTGAAAGGGTTTAATGGGCTGTGAGTAGAATCTTACCAGGAGTCCCTAATACTGCTCTGGCCCTTGATAAGGCTGCTGGGGCTCTAGCCCATAGTGTGGAGCTCAGGGGAGGGGGTGAAGACTGGGGTTGTTGGGAGGGCTTTAAGGAATGTTAGTGGGCAGTGGGTGGTATCTTATCTGTGGTCCCTAGATCCAGCTTGGCCTCTAGTAAAGTGGAAGTCTTCTTCCAAAGTTGTAGGCCAGGATATGGAGCCCGGGGAGGGAATGCAGTCTGGGGTTGTTTGGTGGGTTTTAAGGAGTGTTAGCCAGAAGTGAATGATATTTTATCTGGGGTCCCTAGATCCTGCTTGGCTTCTGGTAAAGCCAAAGAGTTCTTCCAAAGTCCCAGGCTGGGATATGGAGCCCAGGGGTGTGGGTGCAGTCTGGGGTTGCTGNGCAGGCCTGGCCTCCAGCANAGCTGCTGGAGCTGGGGTCCCTAGATCCAGCTTGTGCTCCAGTAAAGCTGAAATCTTTTAAAGTTGTAGGCCAAGATATGGAGCCCAGAGGAGGGAGTGAAGTCTGGGTTTGTTGGGCATGTTTTAAGGAGAGTTAGCAGGCAAAGGGCAGTGTTCTAACTGTCCTCCCTAGGACCATTCTGGCCTCTGGAAAACTGCAAGGACTGTGGGCCCTAGTNTGGAAGCCTGAAGATGGTCCTAGTTTGTTTTTTCTTAAGAACAGAAGAAAACTATGAAAATATATTGTATATCTTCCTTAAAAATCAATATTGATATGGGGAGATTGCTCACTCAGTAAAGTGCTTGCCATGTGAGCACAAAGACCTCAGTTTGGATTACCAGCATGCCTGTAAAAGGACAGGGCCAACAGCATCTACTTGCAGTCCTAGCCCTGGGGAGGTAGCAGTAGAACTATCCTTGAAGCTTCCTGGCCATCCAGCTTACTTTCTCCCTGAATTGGCAAGCTCCGGGTTCAGTGAGAAACATGTTTCAAAAATTAAAGTGGCAAATGACTAAGGAAGATACATATTATTGACATCTGTCCTCCACATGCACATCCATGTTTATATAACACAATCTCCACAAACACATACATGCAAATGTTTAAAAAAATGTTTAACATCAGCATTTTCTATTTAATTAAAAAATACCCTCAGAAGCTAGAAAGTTGATCAATCAGTGGTTAAAGCACTTAGGTCTTTAGCAACAGAAGAAAATTCAAATCTGCAGAACCTAGATTGTTGTTGTGACTCAACTGAAATTCCAGCCTCAGAAGACAGGGATGTGATCTACAGATCAGTCTGGCTATGAAGATCAGCAGGACCTGGGAGCTCTGGGCTTGGGAGACCCTGAATCAAAGAATAATTTAGAAGAGAGCTCAAGGAAGATTTTCAGTATCAACCTCAGGCCCCCATATGTGTGTATAGAAGTGCACCCCCTGACACACATACATGTTTCTACACATGGATATATATATATATATATATATATACACTTGAATGTATACCACATTCATGTACACATGAAAATAAGAAAAAACAGGATTTGTAGCCAGAAATTTCTCTGGTCCTGCCCAGTCAGCAGTCAGGACAAATCTCTCCAACCTGCATCCTGCATCCACTTGATCCCAAGTAAGCACACAGAGGCTTGATTAATTACCATTTTTATGGCCTATGGTAGGCTTCTTGTTAGCTAGCTCTTATAATTTAACCCATTTCTATTAATCTATAANTTGCCATGTGGCCATGGTATTACCAGTGTGCTGGCATCTTGCTGCTCCTTCTGNGGTGGCTGATGTTTCTCCCTTCTTTCCTTTCTGCTCTCTGTATATCTACTTGGATTTCCCACCTGCCTCTAAGCTGCCTTGCCATAGGCCAAGGAAGCTTTATTTATCAACCAATCAGAGCAACACATATTCACAGCATACAGAAAGACATCCCCCAGCACTTCCCCTTTTCTATCTAATCAAAAAAGAAGGTTTTACTTTTAATATAGTAAAATTATATATAACAAATAGTTATCAAGCAAGAATTACAGTTGCAATATCTAGTCTATTTGTATTTGACAAAAAAAAGAAAATACTTTATCATCTGTCCTGTATTTGTGAGTCAAAAGATTCATATCTAATTTATATTTTATTATAACCAAGGAAAATTATAACTGTCTAGTCTTCAGCTACATCAAAGACCTCAGAAGGATATAGTATTACCTAAGTAAACAGAAAGAGAATTGTAAGCAACTTCCAAAAATCTAGAATGACAGAGACAGCTGGTTGCCTGGGCAGTCACCTAAAATTCCTCTGCAATGTTGAGGCATCTATCTTCAGCCTATAGGCCTAGAGTTTCTCAGTTGCTTCTCCCTGTGTCCTGCACAATGTCTGGCATTCTCCTCTGCGAAGCAGAAACCTGAACAACCATCTCTCCTTGTTTTGGCAAAGTTTAGTGGTTATTTTTCCATGGGTCCAGTCTACATAACATACTGTTAAGCAGTCCAGGCAAGAGCAGTTTCTTGCCCAAATGGCTAACTTTTGCCATAAAGAAAACAAACTCCATATGGAGGTTCTTAGATGCTCATCATCTTTTTTTAAGTAAATCAGTGCTGCCAGGAGNAGACATGTCTCACTGTCCAGAAAATCTAAGTTTTTAAAGCATTTTAAATGCCATGTTCTGTAGGTCTTTGAAGTGTTTGAAGATTACGTACCTAATTGAAATATATCTATGTACACCTAGAAAACTTAACATGACTAAAAGTTTGATTATCATAGATGATTAACTATTAATCTGTATTTCTTAATTATACATTACAGTTTCAAATGAGCTGTACAAACATCATACCTTAAGCAAGAGTAGAAATATTAACTTTAAATTTGTATCAATAAACTAAAATCCATAGCAATGTAAAATACTTTAAACAAGTTGTTGNACTTTAAANNTAAATTCAATAATCTACCCTTTTATCCTATCATATCTATACCCAGATTGCATTTATAATCAAACTCCTTTAAATAAAAATAAACACTTATAAACAGTATTTCAGGAATTTGGGAGTAGTTTTTCACTACTGCCTGCTCATTGTGGGGACTGGCAATTTTATGGAGATCCTGAGAAAATTCGAGATAATGTTCAAGTCCTAGGAAGACAAGCTACAATTTTTGTTGATAGGTACCATCTGTTAAAATTCAGGAGGTCTCACTTTAACAAATCTGATCCATCTTAATCTGGAACAAATCTACAGCTGTAGTGGGTAACTGTTCCAGCTTTTTAGACCTGGAAGGACTACCTCTAGTGAGGCTTCCCATAACTGCCACACCTACATAGGACCTCCCCCGCGAGCCTTTAAGACCGGAGATCCATCTGTGCCAGCCCTCTTGGTTCCTGGTGATCCTGGACNCTGGATAGCAGATCGAGCAGAGTTCTCCAGAGAACCCTGCTGGACTGCACCTCACCTCTCCTGAATCCTGTAACCAACCCCTTTACTGANTGTAAGTTATCCCTAAATAAATCTTGTATTAACTATGTGGAGTTGCCTTAATAATTTCCCCTTTACATAGCCTCTTGCTTCCTGTGAAAACAAAAGCAGAATCTCCTTTCCAAAGCAACATATCCTTAGATCCAAATTTTGAAGTCAAGATGTCTTAAAATATATATATATATATATATATATATATAGGTTTAACTCATCAGCCTTTACAACCAAATGTTTTTCCGTAGTTAAAATCCCCAAGACAATATAATCCAGACTCTGTGTGTGATTTCCATCTTATGCGGCTTATCTTTTTATATTACTTTTATTGTCTCTTTAAAGACTTTATTTTTTAAAAATTATCTATTTCTTTATATAACTGTCTACCCTCCTTTTCCACTCTCTTCCAAGCCTATGTATATTTTTACATATAATTAAACCATTTAGAGGTTTATTCCATCTGAATCTGTCTATTATGTATCTATAATCCTTTTCTGATCATTGCAAACTGCAGCATGGCTAAGATTGAAGTGGCAGCCCTGGCTGCTGCCTCCACTCACTTCAGCTTCCCAACATGTCAGAGGTACCCAGGAGAGTCACGCTTACCTGGACAACTCTGGGGTCCATGCTGCCTTCAGGTAGTGTGCAACTGGCCCATAAACTCTTTTTGTCTNTATGAATAAAAGCTAAATCCATCATGCACTGTGCTGTGCAGCTTGGAGGTAGCTCTGTGTACCAAGGTGAGAATTTACCATGCTGTGCTCAAGCCCAAATTCTGTGGTGTCTAGTGGCCCACATGAGGCATGAAGTAGGAAGCTGTTTTGGGATCCATTTTAGAATCTCTTATTAAGTTCTTTCAGGTTTTAGGTGGAAACTCTTGCTCCATGTTGGCTAAAAACTTCCCCTTTTCTATCTAATCAAAAAGAAAGATCTTACCTTTAATATAGTAAAATTATATAAAACAAACAGTTATCAATCAAAAATTACAGTTACAATATCTAGTCTATTTGTATTTGGCAAAATTACAGAAAATATTTTATCATCTATCCTATATTTGTCAGTCTAAAGTTTCATATNTAATTTATCTTTTATCATAACCAAGGAAAATTATAATTATAACTAGGATCCCCCTAAAATATTAACTAATGAATCTCTGATAATATACTTCACAATCTGTACATTTAAAATATATTTACTAGTATTCAGAATTATGCAGTATACAATATTGCCCTAAGAATGATTATATCTAATATTTTCAAATAAATTTCTCATCTAAGGTATTTTCCTAAAAATTCCTAGTAAAATGTAAGTAATGTATCCTCGTTTTTGATATATACAATTAATCTTATTTCCATCTGCAATGTTCTGGCTTCATTATCTGAATAAGTCCACCTATGAACTCTGATTCTTTTAATCTTCTCTCTAAAATTACCCTGCTTATGAATGCTGTGTGCTTCTTATCTTCTTTATCATAGCAATGACTCATAGCATACTCCCTGGACCAGCAGTCAGCAAGTCAGTCCTAGGGGAGGTGATAGTGGAATGAGCCACCCTGGGGCTAGGATGAATGACAGGAAAGAGTGTACTCAGAATGTATCCCTTTGAGAGATCCCAAAATGTCACTGTACAAGTTAATGCTTTTACAGAACTCCTTTAGAACAGGGGGTGCTTGGGCTTCCGGCAGAAGGTGGTGTAAAGATGAGCAAAGCATCTTCTCCACTTTTTTCNTAGCTGAGTGAATGGGTTAAACATGGCTCCTGCACACTGGCTGAAAATGGCTCTACACTGATTGCTTTCTCACAGCAGGCCAGGACCATTAACCCCAAGGCACAGTGCCAAACTCAAACTCTTACAGTCAATTGCTGTAAATATAGTTCCCAAAATATGTCAGTCACTTAGAGCATCTCCACTTCAAGTTAACCTGAAAGAAAACTCACTCAACATCTGCTAACCATAGATAAGATTGACACTGTATTTCCCTAAGATGGTAAATTCCTGCTGCCCTTTGGAGCTCTTTGGTCAGACTTGCAGCTTTGCAGAGCAGTGACCCTACCTGGACACATTGACAGACTCTCGGATTTCACCCTGCAGCTTCNTTAACCCATTCTTGTCCTCAGGGTTGACCTGGACTCCAGAAGTTCTCTTGCTGGGAGGAATGTCAGCTGTCATGACTTTCCACTGCAGAAGCCAGCTTCAATGTTATAGTCCCTTCCTTGACTAGCTTTAATGTTCTCACATTATGATTTCTATGTCATCTCAGAGATGATCTCCATAACCTAAAGTGTTTTCATGTTCTCTAATAAATAATGAAATGTGAGAGGGAAACAGAAAAACAGTCTTTTATGTCATTAATCAAAAGAAACACCAGTCACCAATCGAGACATTTTTCCCATCTCTACCTGTCACCCTTGTGAACTTTAGCCTCTTCACCAAATAAACACTAAAGATTTAAAGTATGTTACTTTGTCTTGGTATCAAAGTCTTAACAATTTAATAGCTTGGAGTGCTGTTCAGACCTGAGGGCAAGATGCTAAACCCAGCTCTGCTTAGTGAATAGGAAGCCTGAGGGCAGTGGGTACTTTAGAGGTACCCACAACAGAGACTTAAGACAAAATAAGTTGACCTAACAACTTCAGCCTCAGCAGTCTTATCTGTAGTTTGGCTTTAGTGACTAAGTTCAAATAGCCCTTTTTTGTTCCATGTTATATTTTTTTCAGCATTATATTGGCCTTTCTCCTATGAATGTGTTTTTTCTGTGTGACTGTGTGAGCTGTTTCACACACAGTGGTGAAAATCCCACACTGTTTGTATTTAGTTTTGTTGGTATAAGTGACTATCTCGGTGCTGTTTGCAGCAAGAAGCTGGATTACTCTTGTTTGATGTGAATGGAGCCTTTCTGTCTAAATGCTCTTGAACAAATATTTTAAAACCATCTTTTCAAAGGGTGATGTTGATTTACTTTCGAGTTAAAGACTTTGGGTTAAAGGGGAAAGAGGTAGTTTCATTCAGAATGAAGCAGGAGACTTTGTGAGATAACAGAAAATGATCTGACGAAAGACACTTAAACAGACTTCTCAGAAAAGTTTGGCAGGAAATTAAATGTTTCCTCTAAGCTCATTTATCATGCATTCACCTTTAGCTCATGACATATTCCCAGTAAATGGTGACATTTGCAAACTAATTTAATTGCATTCCTTATTTAGGTGTAATATTATATGACATATTTTAAATAACTATAAAATCATGTTAGTGTTTAATATTTCCTTATTAAACAGTGTATATGATATCAAACTAAAGAAAAGCAGTTTCTTAATTAGGTATGTTTGACACAAAAACACTAAATATTTAAATGTGTCTGAAAGTGTATATGTGAAAAAACAGAACTGAGTTCCAAAGTCCAGATGTGCTATTTGAAAGAATAGCTTTCAAAATCAATACCTGATAGGTTTAAAATTTTCCCTAGAAGGCTACCTATATGTGGTGATTTGAATAAGATTGCCCCATAGACTCATTGGGAGTGGCACTATTCGGAAGTGTGGCCTTATTGGAGTAGATGCAGCATTGTTGGAGGAAGTGTATCACTAGGGTTGGGCCTGTGGTCTCAGAAGCTCAAGCCAGGCCTAGGGTGTCTCAGTCTCTTCCTACTGTCTGCTGATCCAGGTGTAGAACTCTCAGCTCCTTCCCCAGCACATGTCTGCATGCGTGTCACAACGCTTCCCACCATGATAATAATGGACTAAACCTCTGAACTGTAAGCCAGCCCCAATTAAAGATTTGCCTTTATGAGTTGTTGTGGTCATGGTGTCTCTTCACAGTAATAGAAACCCTAACTAAGAAACCATATTTCTCATGGTTCTAGAGTCCATACTGGGCCATGGCAAGAAATTTCGAGATCACAGTAAGAGATGCTGCCAACAGTGAATTTGGGTAGACAGAGAATTGANAATACCTATTAGTGATAGAGGAAACATCCTCCTGTACATTTGGAATGAAACACAGCTGGTAACTCTGGGAATACATTTTTGAAAGAAAGGTAACTATGACATTCTATCTTCCCTCTTCTTATCCTTGACATGAGCAAGTACACGAGAGACACGTAACTGTAGACAAGAGCATCAAAACACCCATGGGAAACCCTTCCTTCCTTTTGCCTGGAGATTTTCTCTAGTGAACTCCAGCATTCCCACCTCAACAATTGTTCCCCAAGGCTAACATTTGGGCAGTACAATAGTGCTGACTTGGGCATCTAAAACAAGAAAGAAAGTTAATTTCTGTGTAGAGGAAAGATAAAAATGTGTCTTTATATGAAAAAGAAACAAAACAAATCATCAAATTTCTGTGATTTTTTTCTCCATATTTTCTTTAGACATTTAAGCCATGAAGGTGAGTTCTGCANATGAAACTATGCAGTAGTGTGAGAGAGTAAAATGGCTGTTTTTATTTTTATTTACTTGCAAGAGAAACTTGGATCTTGCAACCTCATACCTGGTGAGGAGACATACAAGCACATCCCTTGTCTTGTGTGAACTGTGCACATTTCTGGTCTATCCCAAACAACATGAAGGTGTTGAAAGCATCCCAGAAGCACAATAAAGGCTTNGATAACTGAAATACAACATAAGCCTGCATCTACATCACAGAATAATATCTGAGAATACTATATGAGNGTCACAACCACATAGCACAGCAGAGGTTTAGAAACTTGGCAGCACAATCTAAATGTAGTAAAAACCCAGCTTATAGTCAAAATTAAAATAGCTTTATTACATGAGTAGTATGAAAACATGAATNACAAACAATACCATGATCTAAAGAGACCATTAGCAAGTATAGCTTTCATGTCTTGCTGACAAGGATCTACTTTTAAAAATGGTTTACCAATTTATTATTAATTTAACATACTCANGGTATGAAATGGGAATTTGATTTCNAAGTATTTACCAATATAAAATGACAACCTCTATTTATACAATATCCAACCTGTCTTCTGTTCAAAGGCTTTACACAACATCACCAGTAAGTGAAAGCACAGCAAACGCTCCTCAACTATCCTGAAAAAACAAATGATGATAAACTCATACAATGGGATTATTACTTGATCATAGAAAGGAACAACACATTTATTCAGGAACTAATAAATCTCAAATATTTAATGTTACATGAGAATCTACAGTTCACATAATATAGATGTAAATAAACAGGACATTTTGGAAAAATGTAATCCTGCTAGGCTAGACAACAAACTACTGTGTGACAACAATAAAGCATAAAAAAGTTCCTGGAAATGATGGAATTTGTTCTCTTTATTGTTTGATTTCTTTATTTGTATTGTTCTCATGCATATTTATTTGTGGAAACTCATAGAATTGTATATCATGAATATATTTTTTCATTTAAATTAAAAATTACGAAAAGGGTAGAAACAGCTTTTAATTATTGCTTTTGTATTACTAAAAGATGAATGGTGACAGAAATAAACAAACACTTAAACATCACCTCTAAATGCCACACAGAACAGAATGCTTCAAACAAACTGGTTTGCATGCTAAGGCCAAGACTCTAATTTAGTACTTGATCCCAGGAAGCTATTAATACCATTTAAAGTA
>LZPO01097952.1:10401-22834 GCA_001675575.1 Neotoma lepida
GGGACAAGGCTAGGGCTACCAGTGCAGGCATCATGCATGTCAGAAATTTTCCCTTGGGTACCAAACCATCACAAAAGAACTGCAGTGCACTTCACCTGTGAGCAGACAGGAAGGGAGCCAGTGTGCAGAAGGGCTGTGGAGCTCTAAGGAGCATAATGGAACANTCAGTTNTAATCAGGTAGATCCACTGCTGGCTAGGCCCTTTGTATGGCTGTGAAGGTAGCATTGGGCCCCTGTTCTGTGGAATTATCTGTTCGATCCTTTACTTCCCTCAAAGTTCATGTAGCTTTGGCCTGGACCCTTCCTTTTCATCAATCACTGACACTGCTGTGACAGCTCTGCATGTTCTCAACACACTAGTCCTCAGGCACTTTGAAAAGTGTCATTAAAAATAAGTGCTATTTTGAGGTGAAATAAACCTGGGGAAGTTCGTACCCACTGGAAATTAAACAGAAGCCTTTGAGTGATTTTGTGCATTCCTGGTCAGTTGTTCACGATGATTATATCACAGATTCCATATTCTGATTAGTTTCTTTCTCATTTAATTTAGAAAGAAATGTGTGTGGGGAACTCTGAGACCGTTCACCATGCAGGTCCTCCCTCCCTCTCTATCAGAAGGTCCAAGTTTACTNGAATGAAAAAATGCATCATTTTGTCCATACACACTAATCACATGGGGCATTTGGGTATCAGAGTCTTCCTCTCTACAAGCCCCTCTACCCAGCCATCTCCTTCCTGGGCCATGGGAAAACAGCTCTTTCCTTCCTGTGTTTAGACTAGAATTTTGGAGATGTTTGTAAAAGTTGCTAGTGATATTTATTAGATAGACACAAAAGAAAAGAATCAAAGAACATGTTTTAGATGATATTAGAAAATATTCTATTTACTTCCAGAAGACTTTTTCTAATAGAGAAAGACTTATTGAGTACAGAAATGATATGTTGAAGTACAAGGAATAAAAATATATATTAATTCAGAGAGCATGGGGAGGAGGTTACTATTTCAGGGTAGGCATTGTGCATTGCTAAACAAATTGAAGAATTCATTCACAACCCTGTGGGGACTTGGTCATAAATGCAATAGTTATACTACGGAGGCTCAGAAATATGACCGAGGTATATTGTGACACCATTGGAATACAAAGAGGAAAACACACCTGAGCAGATTGTCATTCCTACTTAGATTCTTGTCACCCTCAGATCATATTGTCATCATGATTCACGGGCTGCTCAAGAATATGCTCCCAATATAACTCTTCATTCTTCACGCCAATCACCTTCCCGACCTTCACAGTCTTTCATATCTAACCTCGTAAATATTATCAATATTCACCAATAAGCTTGAGGCAAAAACAAAGGAGAAATTTCCCCTCACTTCCCCCACAGAATGCAAGTCTTCATGTTCTGTGACACATACATCTCTAATCTGACAGCTAGTCCTCTTAGCTTCAGTCTTAGACACCATAGTATTTCCTCAGGAATGTCACAGTAACCTTTGAATCTCTCTGACTCCTTCCCTCCTACCCCCCTCTCTTTGTGTGTGTGTGTGTGTGTGTGTGTGTGTGTGNGATCAAAGATGCTGAGGCTAAGGCTGTTACAGGAAGAGCAAGATTTGTTAACAGTAAAAATAAGCTTTCTGCCACATCATCAAGCTGGTGTAGGAACGACTTTCCCATGTTTCACAACACAGATGTCCTTCCTGCCTTGGGAGAACTGGTATCTTAAAAGTCAGTGCATCACTTCCCAGTCCACACAAAATGGCTAGACAGATCTTCTTTTGAAGTTAGAGGTTGGTTGGTAAGGCCAGTGGTCACACAGTGAATTTTCAAGTAGTAATTCTCCCGAGAAGGCTCAAGGATAAATGATCTTATCAGATTGTAAAAATATTCAAAAAATTATTTGAAGATAATATGCAGAAGGTAGTCCCAAGGTATGTTAAAATAAGAGTAGGGCCAGACATGCTGACATGAGTAGACCAGACTGCCCCTCTTGAAAGGACGGCTCTACACACCAGTCATGTCCCCTCGCTGGTGGGTGGGTGGGTGTGTATGCTGGTGCATATTCAGGACAAAGTTGACAACAGGCACATTCCTTCATTGCTCTCTATTTATTGTGGCAGTCCGTCACTGAACCCAGAACTCACCAATTCTGGTTCTCTTGGCAACCTAGCTTGCTATGGTGACTCCCTGCCACTCCTTCCAGAGGAGCCACCACATTTTCTCAGTTTTAGTCTAGGTTCTTGGGGTCCAAACTCTGGTTCTCAGATAAATGCTTTCTCTGCTAAGTCATCTCTCCAGCCCCTGTCTGGATGTAATTCTCTTGGAAGCTAGATTTTTGTAAAAATGGGCATAAAAAGGTGTTTTCCTTGGGCCTGGCAGATAGCTCAGTAAGTAAAGCAGCTTGCCACCAAACCTAGTGTCTTGAGTTCTAGCCGCTATGACCCACATGGAAAGAACATTCCGGAGAGAACCAATTTGTTTAAGTTCTACTCTCACCTGTGCATATGCACCATAGCACATGTGTGTGCATGCATGTGCGCGCACACACACACACACACACACACACACACACACACACACACTGCAAGCGTGCACGTGCAAGCATGCACTCAGACACTCAGATAAATGATTTTAAAAGCATGTTTCCCTTGACTACTACAGTTTAATATCCCGATGCTCATANGGTTTAATTTACTCAAAGCCACCACACCTTGAAAACTCTAGCTTCAGCTATGTATTTCAGTATATTTCATACCATTTCCCCCATCATTTACTCTGTTATAAATCAAAATGATTTCTGTTTCTCCATTGCTCTATATTCTGCCCTGTTTGGTTTGATAACATTCACCGTTTACTTTTCTGGTTCAGATTTACTTTATAAATAAGAGCTAAACTCTTATCTCCTTAATTAGATCCTTTCTCCCTTTCTCAGCATCCTGTACTTACCCCCAACTGCATCCAACTATCATCCTGTCCTGTGAACATCTGTGCACTATATCCTTCCCTTGTCCTGTGAAATTGAATTGATTATCTAGACCTTACTAGTCAATAGCAAACTTCTTGGTGATACTGTCACATTATCTTATTTGTTCCTCCACAGCCTTCATCATAACCTGAAATATTATTGTTTGGTTATACTTACTGACTTCTGAATTTTTTTCCCTATCTGTCCCTCCTAGAATGTCTGCCCTAGTAAAGGACGCACTTTGTCTATTTTGCTCCTTATTTACCTGCACAAGCAGATGCACAATGAATTCATCGTGTCAAAGTGAGTGGCCTGAGTGCAGCAGTCCACTGGTTGATTTACTAAAGCCAGAGCATACAATAGTCCTTGTGTACTGGCTGTACTTTTATACCAGGAGTGTAGTAACCATTCAATGTACATTACCTTTTTATGTTTCTATTGCTGTGATAAACACCACGACTGAAAGCAACTTGGAGAGGAAAGGGTTTATTTCAGCTTACAACTCTCAGGTCACATTCCATCACTGATAGAAGCGAGGACAGGAACCTGGAGGTAGTAACTGAAGCAGAGACCATGGAGGAGCGCCTCTTACTGACTTGTTCCCCTGGCTTGGTCAGCTTGCTTTCTTATAAAACTCCATACCACCTGCCCAGGGTGGCACAACCCAGAGTGTAAGCCCACCCGCATCAATCATTACTCAAGGAAATCCCCCCACAAATTTCTCTACAGACCAATTTTATGAAGGTATTTTTCTCAACTGAGGTTCCTTCCTTTCAGATGGTTTCCGCTTGCATCACAGTGACAAAAGTACCAACCAGGATACATGTTATCTCGCCTAACATTTTCAGTAGCTCTGTGAATTACTTACTATTATAGACGATGTAATAAGGTTAGGAAGGCTAATGAATTTGTCCCAAATAGGACTGAGAACAAGAGTAGAAGGAGTTCCAACTCAGGTCTAACTTTAACGTTTGTGGTACTGATGCTTTTACCTGAGCATCTAGAGAACAGTTGAAGGCAGCAGAGGACTCCATCAGCACTGTATCAGACTAGTGGATATTTCTGTTCATTCTTATACAGCTAGAACTTCCAGTCTTTCTTTTTGTATTTTATTTTATTGTTCATTTTTTTAATTTTCTTTTTTTTAATTGAAAATAGAATCTTCTCTCATACAATATATCCTGACCACAGTTTCCTGTCCCTCTGTTCCCCCCAGCTCCCCACCCCAGCTCCCCTTTCCCCCAGATCCACTCCCTCTGTTTCCTCTTCAGAAAAGAGCAGGCCTCCAAGAGAAGACAGCCAAACAAGGACAAAACAAGATACAATAAGACAAAGCAAAAGCCCTCATATTGAAGCTGGATAAGGAACTCAACAGGAGGAAAAGTCTCAAGAGCAGGCAAAAGTGTCAGAGACACATCCACTCCCACCATTAGGAGTCACACAAAAACACCGACATGTGCAGCCTCTGTGTTTGCTGCTTTAGTCTCTGTGAGCCCATGTGAACCCTGCTTAGTCCATTTGGTGGGTCATGTTCTCCTGGTGTCCTCTATCCTTTTGATTGCATAACTGAGGGATGGTATAGACATTTTTTAAGATATTAGCTAAACTAGTNCATTTATCTAATTTATCACTTCCCCTTTCACCTGATATCCAATATTGCCCAACAGAAAGGAAAATAGAGTAATAATATGGGTTCCTGATAGTGAGCTACTGAGAGGCTTAATCATGGAGATATAAGCACTAAGAAACTTAACAGAGAAATAAATGGGTAAAATTCTGTCTCTCTGTAAACATGTTTCCCCAAATACACACTTGGGTTTCCATGTTAAAACAACACGATCACAGATTTTATAGCAAGAAGAAGCCCACATGAAATTATGCTGTTTTACTTTCTATCTTCAGCTAGCTGACGTGCTACCTATATTTGCCTAGAGAAAGCTCAGAAAAACTCAGTGTTTACCACATTTCACTGAAGAGAGGACCATGTCTAGAGGGAACTGTGCTCTAAGTCATGCTCTGGTACATTGGTTCTTAGTAAGATGTGGGGTGCAGGATGTACTCCCTCTCACCTGGATATCTGTTCTAATCTCCAGAACCAGTGGATACACTATGTTATGACAAAAGGAACTAAAATTGGGGTCCTTGAGATGGTCACTCTCCTGGATGACCCAGGTAGGCCCAGTCTAGCCAGCAGAATTCATTCCCAACTGCAGGAACAATTGTTTTTCTTCTGAGAGGGAAACAAACGTGCAGAATGCTGAAAGAGACACACAGCTTTTGGCTTTGAAGATGGAGGGACAGGTCTTTTCAGACATAAATACAACTGACTTCTAGACGCCAGAGAAGACAAAGAAATGATTGTCTGCTAATCCCTTTGAAACTTGAGTAAGACCTCAAAATACCTTGATTTTAGTTGAGATTTCAGCCAGTCAGGCAGGCTTCCAAGGTATAATACATTAAATTGATGTTATTTTATGCTGATCCTAAAATTTACATTTTAATCTCTGATTTAAATTTTACACAGAGGGCCTGGAAATAGAGCACATGTTAGTAACAGGTGGAAAGGCTGGATGACTTGACAACTGTTGGGACAGGCTCATCCTTTCAGTCAACACTGGCTATCTCTGCTTTTTAAAAAGAATCTGGTTGGCTACCTTCTAAGACCCACTACTCCCTCTTACACACACACACACACACACACACACACACACACACACACACACACACTGTCATTGTTTTCTTCATCAGATGATAGGTAAAATTTCACAAGAAGAGCAAGCTAGGGCTCTGAGACTAACCTGGAGTTTGGTTTGTTTTGTCCTTGTTATTATTAACTAATACAGTATATCCTTATGAATTTAGAGTACTCAATGAAAATTTAGAGTTTTTATATCAATAAAGGAAGGGCAAACAAAGTTTTCAATGTAATGTGGGTTTTTAAGGACCTACCTACTTTTGTCAGTTTCTGGATTGTGTTAAGACTGTGTGGGAGCTATGGTTACTTTGTCTCCTTCTCTGCAGAAGGTATAATCTTCTGGTTTATGATTCATCTTCCTTCCCTCCCTTAGAAGAAAATAGAAAGCAGCTATACTGGGAATTAGAACTGTTATCAGGCTCAAAACACTTAATTAAACAATTCNTTTGATTACTTCTAATCATGTTGAATTAATCTTCTTAGTTCTGCCCTTATATTAGTCAGGAAAGGCGAGGCTATGATGTAGTAATAAATTCTCAGTTTAGCCAATTCTCAGTGGCTACGCCAGCCCAAGTTATTTCTCATTTAAAGTCTGTAACTTTCAGAAATTTTGTCTCCATACATAGTGAGAAATCTCAGTTTGTTCCAAAGTATGGCTTGGCATGTCATTTTGAGGCTTCTATGTGTTCCTGTGTAACAGAAGAAGAAGAACTGGGTCATGCCAGCAGATCCACATGTAAGTGCTTTGGGTTAAAAGTGACCTTGCCGTGTCTGCCTTCAAGAATGGTCACATGGATTATCTAGGTTCATGGCAGCTGGAAAGTTATGAAGCTCACAAGATAGTCAATTAGAAATCTTCCAGTTAATCGTAACATCCAATTTCACCAATAAGTTCCTTTGCTATGTAAAATGTCCACTAGTGAGTCAAGGAAAGAAAATTCTTTAAGCTGTACTTTCTCANAAGATGTCAACTTGGCTAGTTTTGCCATAAATTTCAAATGCAAGAAAGGAAAATAAGAAGTTGCTGCTGAAAAAGTTAGATAAGAGATCTCATTAGTAGAAAACACTGTGAGGATAGTTGCAGAAAGACAACTATGTGAGCAAATGGTTGCTAATCCAAGCTCTAGCATATTGTTGGTTGGTGAATATTTAAATTTATGAATAACAAATGAGTGAACGGTCAAAGTAATCTANATAAGCCCCTTTAAAATATATTTTTAATTGTGATGGAATTATATCACATTTCTTCCTCTCTTTCCTCTCTCCAGCTCCTTCTAGCTACNCTCCCTCAAACCCTCACATGTCCCCCCACCNTCAAGTTAATAANCTCTATTTCTTTAATTATTATTGTTATATAATACATATNTAACAATANGTATGTATGCATGTATGTGTACAAATATATAAATACAACCCACNGAGTNCATTTTTGTTGTCTAGTTTGAGCGTATATGGCTTCAGGGCTGACCACTGTGCTTTGGACAACCAATAAAGGCANTCATTTCTGAGAGAAGCTAATTCTCCTGTTCCNGGCAGNCATTAATTGGCAGTAGTTTTTTGTCTAGGGTTGGANCACCTCAATTTTCACCCATTCTGTGCTAACATGTCCATTGATAATGCCATTGTTCTGGTCTTGTTTATGCAGCCATTTCTAGGAGAGACTGTNCCACAGCTGACTTCCTTCACCTTACACCCCAGTATAAGGNCCTTCTATGTCTATTTTGTACAAAANAAGACTGGTTAAATGACTAGATANTTTTCATGTCTAAAATTGCATGAATTATAGAACTACAGCCATACAAACTTCAGTGTAAATCATCCTACTGATTTAATTAAAGCAAATATTCTCAAGGTGTAGGATGGGAACACTTTGGAGCTCCTGAAGCCCTTTCAAGGAGAATTTCTATGAGGTCAAAACCATACATGTGGAAAAGGAAGGTAGAAAGAGATAGACTGATTTTGGTTTAATATCATATANTATGATAGCAAGAGACAGACTAATTGGGTTCAATATCATATAATATGATAGCAAGAATTGGGTTTAATATCATATAATATGATAGCAAGAGATAGACTAATTGGGTTTAATATCATATAATATGAATGCTGATTTAAAGTTTCAGACTCCACAATTCAGATAGTCTTTAGAAAATTGTGTATTAAGTTTGAGTGTAGTATCAGTGAAAAACATCTGAATTATTGGAAAGAAGTCTTTTATGACTATGTACCTGTGGGAGCCAGATTTTACTCACATACTTTAATGAAAGCAACACATTGNANTGGNTTGAATGANGTAACAATCTGTCAAATTCAGTTATGGTCTATTAATCCAGGCATAGACAAAATTAGCAAAAGTATGAAACAATGCTGTTATTCCNACTACAATTTTGAAAATACACTTATNTTTCACAAAAAGAAGCCAGCTACATTAGAATGGTTTGTTATNTTTTAAGAATATGTGAAATCACTCCATTTTGCTGATAATACAATTANTGTTTAATTTAATTATATATTTTCTAATATTGTGCATATAGCAGTAGATATAATTCACATAAAGGATCCCTGAGTTCTTCAGTGATGTTCAACACTGTTAGGATAGTCTGAGATTTAAAAAAATGATGGCTGATTTAGAGAATAAATATGGTATTTGACTGGGATATAATCTGCCCTTCAATTTAAATACTATATATACATATATGTATACACATATATATACTACACACACATACACACATGTATACATACATACACACACATATATATATACACACAAACATATATATGTATATATGTATATATATAAAATTAGAGGTGCATATTTTTCAAGACATGTCCTGAAGGGAATAGCAATACTACTATATTCAGATTGTAGAATATATAGTTATCAGTAGGATGCTTTTCCATAATGTACTGGATATTGTTAGCTTCCTAATATACACATTTTCCTTCTTTTCCTAAAAGACAAATGCTAACAGCTGAGGTCCCTTTGATCACCAGTCAATTCTGGATGATAGAATTGATACAGCTGGAAATTACTCCACATGGCTTGAGAAGGGGTTTGTAGATGATTAGAATTTCAATTATTTCCTTCTTCACTCTGGTTCATGTTGCTCTTTTCACTACCTCTCCTTATCATCCTATGTAGATTGATGATATATTATCCATATCTCTGTACTTCCAATGCAAGGGCAAGTTTCATACTGTAAGGAGGGGAGGGTGTAACTACAAATTTTGGTTTCTGATAATACCGAATCATCACACTAATCNGGGCCAGCTTGAGCAGTTATTTTTGTTGTCAACGTTGGTGGGGGTTTTGAGTGTGTGTGTGCAAGTGGAGACCTGAAATTGACATCTAGTGTCTGCTCCATAGTTATCTACTTTGTTTATTCAGACAGGTACTCTCACTAAACCTGGAGTTCACCAATTCTGGCTAGACTATCTGTCTAGCTTGCCTCGAGTCTCTGCCTCTGCCTCCCTAGAGTTGGGATTAATTGTGGATGCCATGCCTCCCTAGCATCGGATTCTAGAGGTCTGAACTTTGGTCTTCATGTATTCACTGCCATAAGTTATCCCTTGAGTTGTTTCCCCAACTCACTGATCTCCTTTATGGACAAAAGAGTTACTATTATGTTGGATCAAGTCCAACTTAATGATCTCATTTTGGTTTGATGACCTCTGTAAAGATCAACTTTCTAAATAAGGACTTTTTTGCTCTTTTGAGTTAGGACTTCCATATACAGTTTTGGGAGTGTCACTTCTCAAATCATGACAGCACCCAAAGCCACACAGAAGTTGATTGGCAGCATTCAATACTCCAGTCTTTTAATTTTTACTCCAATTCTTTCTTCTCTAACAATGGTTTTGATTTTTAGTAGATAATCTAATTGTGTAAAATAATGGATGCCATTATGACATTTCTTATGTAATTTACTACATTCGTTTTTTGCATATATTGAATTATCCATTTATCTTTGGTATGAAACCTACTTGTCCAAGGTGAATGATGTTTTTAATTTGCATTAGTTCTTTGAGAATTTCACACAATATGCTTTGTTNATATTCTTCCCCTNCTCTAACTCCTCTCAGATACACCCCAGCTTCCAGTTTATGTCANATTCTTTTTTAACCCATCAAGTTCAATTAGTATTTCCCATATATTCCTGNCATGTGGCCTTCCATTAGAGCACTGTTAGCTTACTGGGGCCTACACTCCTTTTATTTTTATTTTTTAGATTACAATATAATTACACAATTTCTTGCTTCCCTTTCCTACTCCAAACACTTCCTTGCTCCCTTTCAAATCCATGCCTTCTTTTCTCATTAATCAGTGTTAAATGCATATATGTATATACAAATATGTTTCTGAATATAACCTGCTCAGCTGTATAATGCTACTTGTATATATGTTTTCAGGGCTCAACATTTAATATTGGAAAGACAGTTGATGTGCTCTGTCCTGGAGAGACTATTTCTCCTGCTCTGAGCATTCTTTAGTTGCCTGTAGTTTTTTGTGTAGGACCTCCTGCTGTTTACCCCACCTACTCTGGCATGTCTGTGGTTCTGTTCAGCTCAGGTTTNGGCAGTCATGTTGGTGAGACTTTATGAGTGTAGTTTCTGACATTCCTAGGAGACACTGGCTCACAGTGAACTCTCTGACCCTCCGGCCCTTACANCCTTTTCACTCCCTTTTCTACAACACTCTCCGAGCCTTAGGTGCAGGAGTGTTTTGTATGTGTATCCATTGAACTGGGCTCCACAAATTCTGAATTTTGATTGGTTGTAGTTTTCTGTAATGGTCTCCATCTGTTGCAGAGGTAAATTTNCTTGATGAGAGGAGAATATTATACTTACCTATGGGTATAAGGACACATCTTTAGAATGTAGAGTACCATGAAAGCTAGTCTTCAGGGAGGAAGCATTCGGGTCAGTTCCAGCTCAGGGGCCCTTCAGCCCTGTGTCTGAAGTGCATGGTGCCTTCAGTAATAGGAACTTACCTTCCACTTCTAGCAGCTNTCAACTGTCAATNACTCCTCACCTAGAGGTGAGATTTCCTGCCCACCTCCCTTCTCAACTCTGGAATTTCATCTGGCTTGAATTTACATAGGTTCTCTGTGCATTGTCACAGGCACTGTGAGNTTATATATGCAGCTGCCCTGTTGTTTACTGAAAGCATAGTCATATGCTTATAGTCATCTGGCTCTTACACTCTTTCAGCTCCCTCTTATTTAATGATTCCTAGTCATTAGGAGGAGGAAATGTGGTCTAAATATCCCTCAACTGATGAATGGATCATGTGCAAGATAAATTCGTGGAGCTAGAAATAATCATTCTGAAATAACCCATACCCAGAAAAAAAAGTGTATTTTCTCATTTGTGGATATAAGCTTCAAACTTTTACATACATACGTACATACATACACATATATACATACATATATATACACATATGTATATATACACATGTATGTATATATATGTATATCTTACGTGGAATGCCCATAGCATTCAGGAAATAGTAAGAGGCCATATGGGTGGATTTCAAGGAAGAGGAGCCAGAATATAATGATATAAAGAGAAATAATGGAACAGGAAGCATTACATTTAGATGGAGGATGGGTGGGTGATCAAGGCAGAGGAGGGAATAGCANGAGGGATAACGAAATTAAAATCTTTTTGAAATTCATATGGAAACGTANTGATGTAGAAGATATATANGTGAGAGGNAGGTTAAATGGAGCTTTNACCCTAAAATGGGATGTCAATGCCCCTACTAGATATCACANGATAANTATGAAAAGAATTAGTGCCAACAATATGTTATCCCTTTGGAGTTGTTTGCCAATAAGGTCTCATGGACCGCCGTATATTACTTACTGCTGCCAATGCTCTTGGTTACCCACCAGAACTTGAGGATAAGATCCCACTGAAGACACCGTATACTTGAGTCAGAACATGGAGATATCAAGCTAGCATTGACCTAAAAACTTCATCTCTATTGACTACCCCAACCTACCCCCCATCCCCTCCTACAACAAGGTAAAGCCTCCCATGGGGAGTCAACAGAGCAATTTTTGCATCTATATTTTAGTTGAGATTCGTGTTGTACACTTAAATTTGATCTATTTTGGAAAAACTTCCAGGNAATGTGTATTTTAGTAGTTGAATGGAATATTATGCAAACTTCTGTTAGACATATTTCTTTTCTGATGTCATTTAGCTCCGTTGTTCCCATGTTTAATTTTTTGTTTGTATGACCTACCCATCTGTGTAAGTGGGATGTTGAAGTGACTTACTAATACTGTGTTGGTGTAATNTGTGGCTTAATGCCTAATGGTGTTTTTTGTATGGAATTGGNTGCCCNGATGTATGTATGATGTACANGTATGTTTAGAATTGCAATACTCTCTTTGTTGATGGTTTTCCTGATCAGAGTTAAGTGACTTTCTTTATCTTTTCTGATTAGTTTTAGCTGGAGGTCTCTTTTCAAATATTAGAATTGCAGTGACCATTTGTTTCCTGGTCTTATTGCCTAAGATACTTCTTTCTGTCCTTTCACTCTAAAGTAGTGTCTATGCTTAAAAATGAGATGTGTTTCTTGTAGACAACATAAAGATAGTTCATATTTTCTAATCCAATCAGTTAATTTGTGTCATTTAATTGTATAATGTAGTCTATTAATATTCAGATGTTACTGAATGGTGTGAATTAACTGATGCCATTTTATAAGGTTTTGTGCCTTTTAAAAAAATTCCTACTTTGCATAGCTACTTCTTTG
>LZPO01097952.1:27856-39776 GCA_001675575.1 Neotoma lepida
CCTGGAACTCACTATGTAGACCAGGCTGGCCTCGATCTCACAGAAATTCACCTGCCTCTGCCTCTCAAATGCTGGGATTAAAGGCATGGGCCACCACCGCCCAGTTTAAGGATTATTTTTAAGGTACTGTTTATGACTACTCAAATCATACATAGTTTTGTCTTTAAAGGATGGCCTTAAAATTGATATTTAGAATTTAAAACAAATAAAACACTTTTGCATTTAGTGTTGTTCACCTGAAACCTCAAAGCCAACATTTATAGTGAAACTAAAATTAATGTTATCTTATTAATTTTTTCATTGTTGNTTCATTTGAAAACTTTTAGATGTATAACTCAGTATTAGGCAGGACAGGATTATAAATGAAAGGATATATTTCTTTTCTTCAAAGAAATTTCAAGTTTAATAGGCTATTTATACCCAAAATTAAATGTTTTATTGATATTAATATTAGTTAAATTAGTTCCTTTAGCTATAATGGCATCACTACCATTGTTTCTTTCTTCCACACTTCCTGATGAAGAATACCTCTCTCTCCACCTACACCCAGCAAGGTGGCATATGCATCATGTAAAAGGAAACATACAGGAGACAGAGAGGACGTTTGCTAGCTTCTGTGCCATTGTGGAATCCCCACTTGCTCCCTGACCATCCTTAGATGAGATCAATTACTTATTTCTTTTGAGAATTTAGTATATGCCCAACACTATGCTGGGTACTTGATGTTCACTGGACAAGGGAATGCTTTGAGTTCTACCAAAGAAGAATTAGCTGCCCAGGNGAGGTGCATGGTCCACTTTTCCAAGTGCTGCAGCTGGTAAGGGGGAGGGTCAGTTCCATCGCCCAACACAGNTGGCAGGGTCGGGTGAGGCATCCAGTGATTCTTTGCCATGAACACCTGCATGTAAAAATGTATAGATAAAGGGATTTACTACATGACTCACTGTCTCACACTACAATTTCCATGAGGAGATTTTTCTCTTTCTTCCTCCCCCCTCCTTGTTTTTTAATTTAAAAAATTTTTTCTTTCCTTTTACATACCAACCCCTGTTCCCCCTCCTTCCCCTCTTCCCTCTTCCCCTACCTCCCCACATCCCACCCTGATTCCCTCTTCACAGAGGGTAAGCCCTCCCTTGGGTAGTCAACACAGGCTGTCATACCAAGTTGGGGCCAGACCTAGTCCCTCCCCCCTGCATCAAGGGATTGGGCTCTAAAAAGCCAGTTCGTGTACCCAGGATAAGTCCTGGTCCCATTGCCAGGGGACCCACAAACACATCAAGTCACTCAACTGTCGCTCACATTCAGAGGGCCTAGTGTAATCCTATGCAGGCTCCCCAGCTGTCAGATCGGAGTCAATGAGCTCCCACTAGCTTGGGTCAGCTATCTCTGTGGTTTTTCCCATCATGATCCTGACCCCCCTTGCTTCTATAATCCTTCCTCCCTCTCTTCAGCTGAACTCCAGGATCTTGGCTTGGCTGTGGGTCTCTGCATCTGCTTCCATCAGTCACTGGATGTAGGTTCTATGATGACAATTAGGGTAGACACTAATCCCCAACCCCAGAGAAGCTAGGTAAAGAGGAGGACACTAAGAGGGGCACACATGGATCACCCCAGGAAGAGGAAAGGGTTAAAATTTTCCCCATTTTTCTCTTACATTTTATTTTGCTTTATTTTTTGGGGGAGGGAGATGGGCAGGANTGGGAGGCATGATATGAAAGACACAAAGAATAAATAAAAAGACAGTTAAAAAAAGAGTTAACTGATTAAGGAATTGGTCTGTACTGGCTATTATGATAGTGTGGTGGTTTGAAAGAAAATGGTCCCCAAAGAGAGTGGCACTAATGGGAGGTGTGTCCTTGTTGGAGTAGGTGTCGTCTTGTTGGAGGAAGTGTGTCATTGTAGAGGCAGCTTTGAGGTCTCATATATGCTCAAGCCACACCCAGTGAGACAGTTCACTTCCTGTTCCCTCCAAGATGTAGAAGTCTCAGCTCCAGCACCATGTCTGCCTGAATGCTGACATGTCCCACCATGATGATTAAGGAAGGACTGAAACTCTGAACTGTAAGCAAGCCACTCCAATGAAATGTTTTCCTTATAAGAAAAAAAAAAGATTGATATTGAGGAGCTAAGAACATCTATAGCAAGAACCAGCCAAAATAATACGGAAGATGACTACAGCTGATAGTTCTGTGTTTTAACACAAAGTCGGCATTTTAGCGTATCAGTGCATATGTGTTCACATGTCTAGTCAGAGTCCTAGAAAAAACAGAAAATATCCAAACAATGACAACTTCTAAAGAAAATGATCCCACAGAATTTCAATCAAAAACTTAACTGAAAAGGGTGCTAAGACCTGGAAGGAACAGTGATTGACATTGCCTCATTTCCCTCAAGGATGTACTTACAAGTTGTAAGGTAAAATAAACTCTTTTCTTTCCAACTTATTTTTGGTCATGGTGTTTTATTAGCACAATATGACTGTAGCTAAGATAACCTCCATGTATTCTATGATCTTTCTCCCCAAAGACTGGAACACCAGTAAAACCATGGGCAAAAACATTCTAATTCCAGTGAAGGCATGTCTTATAATATACCTGAGAAAACTTCCTAAAACCCTCAACATTTTATATATATATATATCACACACACACACACACACACACACACACACACACATATATATATATACATATATATATATATAAATCAGAGGCTAAGAAACCATCACAGGTGACAAGTCTAAGGAGGCATGACCATTGAATGTTACGTGGTATTCTCAGACACTGGAGAAGACAAATAACAATGGGTTAAAAAATATAAAGAAACTTAANTGCAAAGTGGGGTTTGATTAATAATGAGTCATTATAATTGACTATAACAAATGTGTCACACTGGTGAAGAATTTTAATAAGAGTCGAAATTGGCACATGGTAATCCTCTATTTTATCTACACTATTCTGTTGAACTAAAACTATATTAAAAGTGTTAAAATACATTTTAAGTATGCATTGAAGAATCAACAAAATATAGCACATAAAGCACCAATTGGGGGTAACAAATACTAGCTTCCCAATCCCAACCAGAAAAAAACACTGGGACTATAACATTGACTTGTACATTTGCATCCAACAGACCCTTAATGAATTTGTCAAGGATAATTAATGAACATGCTATTTCATGCTGTGAAACTAAATAAAAGAGATAGTCCTTACATTACTTGTTACTGCTTTGTTTTGCAAAGTGTCATTCTAGGCACTTAATTATTTAATAATCACATCATGCCCATGAGAACTAAGCTTTTCTTTCTTTCTTTTTAGTGGAAAACTACGCTAAGACAAGCAAAGGAACGCAGACCAGCTATTCCTAGCACTTGGAAGGTAAAGGCCAGAGGATCAGCAAAGAAAATCCAGGATCTAACACTCTTGTTTGTTGTCAACTGGGGCTGTCATAATGTACCTCAGACTGGCTAACTTAAAAACACAAATTGTTTTCTGATTGTTCCAGGGGCTGAGATCTGAGATCAAGGTATTGATAGCACTTATTTCTTTTATGACTTCTTTCTGTTGTATTTGGTCACCCTAATTTCTTCAGAGTATGCGATTACTAGTTACATTACATCAGAGTGCACATGAATGATCCCATTTCAATTTTGTTAAGGAACCTATCTCAAAATACAGTCATACTCTGAAGCATGAAGAATCAGGACACTAGCCTAAGAAGGGGACAGGTAACAATTCAGCTGATGTCAATGTTTACTGTGATTTCTGCACTGCAGTGTCCCCCAGTGATGCAGGTATGATGTTAGTATAGAGCTTTATTACTCTAAAGCCCATGCTTCTCTTTATTATCATTGTGGTCATTAGCTATGGATGGTTTACACCTCCTATAATAGTTTAGCTGTAGAAGAAGCTGAATTCATACAGTTTTATCTTCAACTGTTTTTTGCTTTACCTATTAATCCATAGGCAACACTCTGTTTTAAAATGGGATCTACTGGCACAGTGGTATAGCAGATTTCATTCAAATAGATTTATAAATTTTCTGCTATTGTAGAGCTATGCCTCTGCTTCCAGATTTGGGAATACATGAANTGAGATAATACAGAAAGACAAAAAGTCTGAACCAAAATACCANGAGCCATGCCATATTCAGAGAGAATACTATCACATAGTTTTGTTTTGAAATTAAATANAAAATAAATGGAGGAAGGGTATAGGGAGGTGCTCTTGATGCAAGAAGCCAGGTGGGTGTCCGTGGTCCATGCCCCTGCTGACTGTACAGGACAAGGATGCTTCTTCTGCAGTGGTATCGATGACTGCAGATTCACAGTTGAGAGAGCCATAGAGGCTTCTGTGACCACCCCCACCCCCGTCCTCCCCCACAAAAGTAACAACTTAGACAGAAGCCATCAAAGAGAACTCTTAAAAGTTGTGATAAGGATGCTGAAGTGTGACTTTCCACAATAAATGGCTACTGGCAAGGGTGTGGGTAAGGAAGGACTCACTTTTCTTTTAAAAAAAGAAGGGATGACCACCAGGAGTTTGACCATATTTCAGTGACTATATGGACAATACAAATTGAACTTGTTTGGACTTGTTTCTGTTTGTTTGTTTTTGATTTATTTTATTTTTTGTGGGAGGAAGACCACATTGTGGAGTGGTGCACTTGGGAGGACTGGGAAGTAAGGATGATGGGGTGCATTATGGGAAATTCTCCGATAACCAATAAAAAATATTATGTTAAAAAGAAAATAATGTAGAAATAAAATAAATATGATTGTTGGAGTTAAACTTCAAAGTCGTCATATAACAGACAAAAACGATCCCACTTCTAGCCGCAGGGGTTGATGGGATATGACTAGAACTACTAACACAGATAAAGAAAGGATGCATTGCTGTGACATAGGGGTTAGACAGCCCATGGGAGCTGAGGAGATATCACAGAGTCAAGCATGAGCAGAGCCCATCTGGGCACTTATAGGAAACAGGGCATTCATCTCCATACATTGTTTAAATCTTAAACTCCCACTGCCAAGCTCCCAACTGTGGGATTAATACCTCAGTCTGAGTTTTAAATCAGAAGACAGTCACACATTCCAACGTGNGTTTGGCCCTGAAGAGCAACTTTCCCTGACTGCAGTGTGGGGCAGGGGGCCTGAGAGGTTGTGTGGCCTAGCACACCAGCTCGGTNACNCAGCAGCCTTTTACTTGTTTTTCTTTACTATGAGTAGACAAACCTTTATGAACTTCGTAATGATGCCGATCTGTGGATCTGTGATCTACATGCTTAAAAATTCAGCTTCTCTTTCTAAAAGGCTACAAGGCNGATCGTACACATTTTAAATTTAGTCTATGACTTTCGAAATTTATGGTTGTCNGATTCAACAAATGCAAATATGAAATGGCCATTGCCTTTTACCTATGGGCCACCTTTGTCTCCTCTCTATCCAGAGGCAGTCCTTTGTCCCTCTCCATGACAAAGACCCCTCCCCTCTCTCCCTTGTCGCTCTTCTCCTCTCTCTCTTGTTCCCTTCCTCTTCTCCCTCTTTCTCTNTTCTCCTGTCTTTGGTTCNTATCCNAGCCCTCTGTCTCTTTGGGGCAAATAAATCTCCTTTGGGCTAAGAACTTGGTCTTGGGGTGTCTTGAGCTGACTTCAGGGGTCCTTACACAGTTAAAATTAAATTTCAGATAAGCAGTGGATTTATCCCAGGAACAACTTGGAATGTGCTATAAGTAAAANCTATGGACTCTCCAACGTAAGTCTATGTTGGAGATACCTAGGGAGTGATCAAAAAATGTTCCCCTTCCCTGTAAGCCTGGCTAATCATAACAGCCTAAACTTGCTCTTTCTTTATGCTGAGATGAACTTGTGATGGATATTAACTTAAAAGTCTCAGACATTAAAAAGTTTTATCCCACTCAGCTACACTACTCTATTAGCACAAGGGAGAAACACCGAAGGATAGTTGCCATGGACGGATTGTCTCCAAACCTTGGTATTTTTCTTTTTTCTTTTCACTGATGACCTTTAGGGAAGATGAGTGACAGTGAAGGGTAGAAAAATTTCATTCCCTCGTTCATCCTAGGTACAAGGCTATTACAAGACAAATTAACAAGAGGAAGGTTATAGAGTTTTAAATATAATTTTTATTTACATATTCATTCATTCATTTTATTTGAGACAGTGTCTCAAGCCCCAGCTAGCCTTATACTCGCTTCTATCAGGACCCTCTCTCTACCTATCCTCCAACCCACAGGTCCNTCCTACACCGTATCTAACCTTTCCACCCAGCCAGATCTACTCCCACACTCCAGGCTTAGCCCAGGAAGCATATCCCATACACCAGCCCAGTTCCACAAAGCCATTTCCAACCTCTAGATGGAACCTGCTGGTCTATCTTCCATTCTTCCCCGACTTGTTCTGACCANAGCAAACTTAGAACTAACAAAATAAGTCCATATGCACAGATCTCATTGCAAAAACACCAGCAATATGGAAGATCAAGCCATTGTCTTCCTTCCAAACTCACCAGTCCTGTAGTAATGTTTTCCAATGAGTTTTACCCAGATGGACCCCAGGACAAAGAATTTAGAAGAACGATCATAAACTTAATCGAAGAATTCAAAGAGTTTAAAGAAGACACAAAGTAACAGCTCAAGGAAATTGAGGAAAGGGAAGTTAATAAAAACCTGGGTGATGTCCAAGAAAACACACACATATGGCTGACGAACATGACAAAGACCATTTGGGACTTAGGGGGAATTCAATAAGGGGACAGAAACATTGAAAAGGACTTAGGTTCAAATGAAGATGGAATTAAAAACCAAATAACTCAACTAGAAAATTTAAGGGAAAGCCTTGTAGCTGTCTCTTATACACATCTAGATGTGTATAAGAGACAGGAAACATTGAAAAGGACTTAGGTTCAAATGAAGATGGAATTAAAAACCAAATAACTCAACTAGAAAATTTAAGGGAAAGCCTTATAGATAGAATGAACCAAGCGGAAGATAGGATATCAGGACTCAAAGCAGAGAATCTAGACCAAGTAAGCAAAGAATAAAAACTTAAACACATAGACACACACAGAGAGGCAAGCAATGCACAGAGAATGTGGGACAATATAAAAAAAAGAAACAAAAACCCAAAAGAATTAAAAGAAATCTTCTAGTTATAATAATAGGTGAAAGAGAAGAATCTCAAGTCAATGGCATAGACCAAATTTTCAAGATCATGGAAGAAAACTTCCCTAAAGCATCATTGGCCTCAATTCTCCAATCAAAAGATACAGGCTGATTAAATGGATCAAGAAGGAAAATCCTGTCTACACTGCCTATAAGAAATATATCTTAATTTTAAACATATATATCTTATAGCACTATCTTATAGTAAAAGGATGGATCAAAGTACTCCAGTCAAATGGACCAGGAAGCAAGTAGGTGTCACTGTTCTAATACCTAACAAAATAGACTCCAAACTAAAACTAATCAGAGAGATAAAGAGTGACNTTTTTTTTAATCAAGTGAACAGTTAACCAAAAAGACATTATTATCTCAAACATATATGCCCCCAATTCTGGGACACCCAATTTCATAAAAATTGAACTACTTGATTTAAAGACATAGAATAACATCATCCATTAATAGTTGGTGGTTTTAATAACTCTGTTTCCAATAGACAGGTCATTTGGACAAAAAATAGACAGAGAAACATCAGCATTAATTGACACCTTGCATCAAATGGACTTAACAGAGAGTTACAGAATATTCCACCTAAAAACTAAAAAAATACACATTCTACTCAGCAGCATAAGAAAGCTTCCCTAAAATATACCACACCCTAGAACACAAGACAAATCTTTACAAATTCAAAATTAATTAAGCCAGTGGATTCCAATGGATGCATCTACACAACACCTCCCACAGCTAAGGCAGAAACAGTGGCTGGAAGAATGTAAGTCAAAAGCTCAGGAAGTTTGCTGGGAGACTCTATCTCCTAGCAATGTCAGAAGCTACACCACAAAGTCTTACAGACAAGACTTCCTAAACATGAGCTGAACAGGATGAGAACAATAGACATGCCAAAGTGAACGGGGGAAAAGCCAATGAGGCCTTAATCCTACACAAGGAATTACAGGCAAACGTGAAATGCTAAGAGCAGGAGAAATAGTCTTCCCCAGGAAAGAGCACACCAATTGGTTATCCAATACCAAATGGTTATCCAACACCAATTTGTTATTCAACAACAATTGGTTATCCAACATCAANTGGTTATCCAACACCAATTTGTTATCCAACACCAATTTGTTATCCAACACCAATTTGTTATCCAACACCAATTGGTCAGCCCTGAAGACAAATATGCACATAACATTATACAGACTGAGCAGGTTATATTTAGAAGTGTGTGTGTGTGTGTGTGTGTGTGTGCGTGTGTGTGTGTATGCGTAACAATTGATAAAATAAGGGGCCATGAATGTGGAAGAGAGAAAGGAGGGGAATATGGAGGTAGGAAAGGATAGGGAGAAATGATGTAATTATAATCTCAAAAAGAAAGAAAAAAAGATGTCTCTGTGAAAGAAAAAAAATCACATGTGAAATCTTTGCCTTTCGCAGCCTATATTAAAGAGGTGACTAGGATAAACTTTACCCCTCTTACTTAATTTCAACAAATAAGATCAAATGGCTGTTTAAATTATGGGCTTGTGGAGTGGTTTGGTTGGTAAAGGCAAAGCCTGTGCCTCCTTTAGGAAATAATTACCCTACCAAGAAGCATTTGCTTTCCTTTATGAAGTCTTAGAAGCCACTTTACAATTACACAGCAAGCCGACCTACTTTCTGCGAGGTATTTAGGAATAGGAATGAACCGGTGGGATGTCTTTAGTTTTCAGTGTCCAGACAGAAGGGCACTATGAATAGAATGTGAAAAAAAATGATAGGGCTCAGGGAGCCTGAAACTCATGAGTGGGATAAAGCAAGTAGCTTGCTACTCTGACCTTAGTGCTAAAGCAGGGTCATATAGCTCTCACAAAGCGACCAACCAATTTTCTAAACCTCCATCATTAGTCAAGTCATTAGTGAGGGATACACCATTTATGTTAGTATTGGGGTTGACCCGTATTCATTTCTAGAATGTATAAAGGAAGGGATGTTACTCCATCATAGGTGGTGGAGTCTAAGCCTGTCTCTGAGGTGAGGTGAGTGTGGCACTAACTAACTACAGGACAGCAGTGGAATCTGAGGTCATAGGAACAGAATCTGGGGCAGCAGCTATGGCAACACCCAAAAGAAACCACTATCACCAACAGCTCTTTTAAAAACTATTTATTTGCTTATTTATTTTTAATTATGTGCATGTGTTTATGTGTGAGTATGTGAGCGTAGGTACCTGTGGAGGACAAAAGCATCTACCTGAAAATGTGTGCAAGGATTTGAACTCAGGTCCTCTGTAAGAGGAGTATGCACTGCTGAGCCATCATCTCTCCAGCCTCCACAAATGTTTCAAAAGCTTCATCTGACTTTTCACCCCCAGGGAGCTTTAGCTTTCCCTGTAGGTTGTCAAAGGATATTTTTCATCCTTAGTCTTCCNGAAGGTTTACCTTTCTTACCATTAGGAGATCTGAANAAAGTACTGGAACATTTCCTAGGGATTTGGGTGTTCATCCCAAAGGCCCTCAAAGACACAGTCACCTGAAAAGGTGTGTGTGAACCACTGTGCATGATTTTAGGGTAGAAAGCATAACTGATGAAACCAACTGTCACACCTAAATTCATCTTTAAATCATTAATATTAAGAAATATTTCAATATCAGTGTAGGTCACTGCTAAGAGCAGTGTTGACCACCAGGGAATATTTGGCAGTTCTGAAGATTTTTTTTTTTGCCACATCTGAGAGTGCTACTGGTATCTAGACAGCAGAGGTCAAGAATACTATTAAGCACCCCACAATGCAGAGGACAGAATTGCCCAGTTCCAATGTCAGCAGCGTTGTATGAGAGAGACCCTGGATTCGATTATGCTACATTCAAGTTATTTCAGTATAGTTGAGGATGCAGAGAGATAATTTGAGAAAGTTTTATGATAGAGAAATTATACCTAAATTAGGATATCGGCACATATGCTGCAGGATGTGAGGGAAGAACCCAGTCAGGGCCAAATGGGATGTGCAGCAAAGAATTCAGGGAGGAGGTGGGGCTTCATCTGGGCTTTAACAATTACATAAGCAGAGAGGAGTCATTGCTATTGGAGAAAATGGCACATCACAACTAGGGAGGTTCACAGATATGCAGCANCATCCCACTGCTCTAGCTCCGTGTGAATCACAGAGGCTGGGAGACTCTAGGAATTTAAGTGGGACCCAGTGCTTCCCTCTCCTTTTTTGTCCCTTCCATATCCAACGAAGTAACCTCTGATGGCTAGCCTTGCAGAGAGGAACACTGTGACAGGACTTGCCAATTGTAAGTAGAGTCTAGGAGTCTAGGGTGCTCTTGTTATGGTAGCTGTGCTGGATGGGTTTATGTCAACTTGACACAACATAGAGTCATCTTAGAGGAGGGAACCCCACTGGGAAAATGCCTCCCTAAGATCAGGCTGTAGGCAGACAAGTCTGTATGACATTTTCTTAATTATTTATTGTTGTGGAAGGATCCAACATATTATGGATGGTGACATCTTTGGGTTGGTAGTCTTTGGTGCTATGAGGAAGCAGGCTGATCAAGCCATGAGGAGGAATAAGTCAGTAAANATCACTCCTTGATAGCCTCTGCATCAGCGCCAGCCTCCACATCCCTTCCATGCTCGAGTTCCTGCCCTGACTTCCCTCANTGATGGACTGATACCTGGAAATACAAGTGACATAAAACCCTTTTCTCCACAAATTGNTTTTGGTCATGATGTTTCATCACAACAATAGAAACCTTAACTAAGCAGTGGCTAGACAGGGATTTATTCTATAAGAACTGGGCCAGTGTATTCTTCTTCAACTAGTTTGTTCTACTATAACAAGATGCCATAAGCTGTGGCTTATAAGAAACAGGCATTTATTTCTAAAATCTAAAGACCAAGGAGTCTGATATTGCTGTGTTGGATGACTAATTGTCTGCTGAGGGTCCACTTGCTGCTCATAGATAGGATCTTNNCCTCCTGTATCACATGGCAGGAGGGATAAAGGTCATTTTTGTAAGTCACTAATGCTGCAGGGGAAGGCTCCACCCTTGTGACCTAAGCATCTCCAAAGGTCACACCTCCAACTCTACTGTGGGATTAGATAGTAACATGGGAATTTTAAGGGGAAATAAACATTAAGTCCGTACTAGTAAGCTACACTTCAAACTTTCCTTCCTACAGAATGTCCTGCAGTTGAGAATATGGGACTCTACCTTATTTGGGTTTCTTAGCAGCATATATACACATCTGTCTATATCTACCCCTCTCTCTTTCTCTCTCTCTCTCTCTCTCTCTCTCTCTCTCTCTCTCTCTCTCATTGCTCAGTAGCAAAAGCTGTGTGTCATTCTGACATTTCAATCTGCTCAAAGAGAGGACTTTCCCANTTCNTAATTAGTATGTGTGGACACAGCACAGCAGGGACAAGGTTGGGAAAAGGTGCTTGTNANATTGGAAGCAATGATGNATGCGGTTAGCCTTATGCAGAGGGACCTCACCTTAGAAGACAGTGGTAGTGACATTTTCCAACTTTTTACTTATTATACCAGAATGTATTTTCAAGTAGAAGGGTTCCATTTCAGCAGTTCAATGAAACTATTCTCTACAGCTGTTCTGGACTACATGAATATCATTAAGTTTCTGTTTAGTGGTTTCAGTAGTAATTAGATTATAGGTAATAATAAGGAAGTCTTCATAGTGATCAGCTGTCCAGAAGCCAGTGTCCATGAAAGTGAAAACCAAAAGACATATACTCAGGG
>LZPO01097953.1:30929-41809 GCA_001675575.1 Neotoma lepida
GGAGGAGGGAGGAGAGGGGGATCTGAGGTTGGTATGTAAAAGGAGTGGAAGATCTTTTTAATGTAAGAATAAATAAATAAACTAAAAACAAAACAAAACAAAACAAAAAACTTATTTACCAATGGATTAGCACATATAGTATTTTTTGTGTAAGTTCTTGGAGACTTTCATACAACATGTTTTGATCATAGTATTCCTGTCACCCATNTCTTCCCCAAATCAGCCTCCATCCTTATTTATCCAACATTGTGTCACTTTTTTAAACTCCTTCAAGAACACAATATGGTGCCCAAATACTCATAGATATGTNATCTTCTTCTGGAGTCTTATTGACTTACCTTACCACAGGCTAGACTCCTAGAGAAAACAGTGTCTCCCTCTCTTGCAACTAATATTGCTGACAGCCATATATCATATATGGGTGGGACTGTATGCCCAGTTCCTCTCTGCTTCATGAGATTTGGTCTGGCTTGGGCTTGTGTGGGTCTTATTTATGCTTTTACAACTACTGTGACTTCATAAGAGCAGCTGCCCAGCTGTGTCCAGAAGATAACACTTCCTTAGAGACACTGCCAACCTTTGCCTCTTACCCCCTTATCCCACAGCTATTCAGTAATAATCATTGTGCTTTGGAGGTGGTGTTGTGGTGTTTATGTTCCCTTCAGGGCTGAGGATTCAGTACCTTGGCAAGCTGTATATCTCTATGTTAATCACCATCTATTGCAAACAGATGCTTCTCAAATGTGGGATGAGAGATGAAGTTGTCTACAGGTACAACAAGATGTCATTAGGAGTCAGTTTAATACTATGCCCATTTAGTAGTATCATAGTAGTAGGTTATGAGATTTTAGTTTAAAATAGCCCAGGAGGTGTTAAAAGTCAACAGATGAAGAAGAATGCTTATAATTCTCAGAGCTAAGTCAAGAGTAAATGAGGCAGNATTACAAAAATACTTTGTGATTTTTTTATGCCTTCAATTTTTATGTATAAAATGTAGAAATTAATATTTATAATATACATGAAACAGGTTACCTAGTATAATTCATCTGTAGTGATTCTGTGTAAAAGTTGAGGTTTATTGGATTACAGGAAAGCACAGTGGCACAGTGGCAGGGCCTTTGTGACTATTTGAAAACCTAGCTATAAATACCATACTTTATAAAAATACTCATTCTTCTGTAAATAATATTAAATGGAATGAAAAATTTAAATCCCTAACACTCCCATGCTTTTGGTAAAACTTTCTTATTCATATTTTAACAAAATTTTCAAGTCCCTGCAACGTACATTTAGTATTCACTTAGACGATAGCATCCCTAAACATTCCACTAAAGAAAGTGAAGTGTCATCTTCAGTGATGTAGGGCCAGAAGTAGGAGCAGTTTGAACAAGCACTAGTCCACAGAAAAGATGCAGAAAGCTCTTATTTTATTTATTGTGCCTTTACAGGCTGTAATTTTAACCTTCTGAATNAAACAGTTGATGATTTTAATAATAATTGAGTCTCTTTCCACTTGAATATGATTTCCCCCCCAAACAAGTGTGTTTACGCAAAGGGAACAAGTGTAGCTTCGCAAGCTTTCCAGACCAGTGACATTTATAAGTCTTTCCCTATTTCTCCCTGTTCTTATTACGCCCCTTAGGTTCAATCTATTTAAGATAACAGCTGCAAAGAAAGCTGAGAGTGCTGGTGCGTGTTAATGGGTAAGAGTGCTAGAAAGAAGGCTGACATTTATGGAGGGCACATGAAAACAGGATGAACATTTGCCAGTTCAGTACATTAGATATGCCCTTGTTTACAGGTAATAGTGTGTTAATCTGGCACNTGTGCATAGTGAATGCTGTGCGAAGAATTGTTTATATGACTTAAGAGCGACAGTCCACAGGTTTCTTCCCAGAGTCCTATCATCACAAGCATTTGAAGTGCATACAAAATTAAGTCAGGTTTTATGCTCCTGGAACATGTTGCTTGCGGCATTCCCTTTTGTTTCCTAAAGCAAGTGGAGAAATTAGTTGCAGAGCCAACTAAAGGGACTTTGCATTTTACTGCATTCCANTTTAAAATCCTTGGGACTTTATACAAATATATTCGTTTTTATGTTTCCTTAACATAGAAAAAGTTTAATTATTTTATATCCACTAAAGGAGGTAAAAAGGTTTATGTTGGGCATCTGGATGAGAGTCATAGCTAGTTAAGTTACAATTAGATCTTAATGAAGGAATGTGTTCAGACATTTTATCCTTTATACTTTTTAAATTGAAAATAGATTTTTCTCAAATAATATATCCTGATTATGGTTTCCCCTCTCTCTACTTCTCCCAGTTCCTCCCTCCCTCCCTATCTCTCCCCTCTGTACCTCATTATAAAAGAACAGGCTTCTAAGGAATAATAACAAAATAAGATGATAAAACAAAAAACTAACCCTTTGGAATGGACAAAACAAACAGAAGGAAAAGATCACAAGAAACAGAGACCCACATGCTCACACACTCAGGACTCCCACGCAAACNCTAAACTGGATGCCATAAATCATACGCAAAGAACCTGTAGACCAGTGGTTCTCAACCTTCCTAATGCTGTGACCCCNGAATATAGCTGTTCATGTTGTGGTGACTCCCAACCATAAAATTATTTTCATTGCTACTTCATAACTTTAATCTTAGTACTATTATGAACTGTATTGTAAATATCTGATATCCAGGATATCTGATATGTGACCCTTGTGAAAGGGTCTTTTGAAGATCTCAGTGGGGTGCGACCCACAGGTTGTGAACCACTGTTGTAGAATAAATGAGAGAAAAAAATACATAAATAAAATAAAAATGAAAATAAAAAGTAAAAATCATACACACACACAAAATCTTAGAGGCAAAGTCCTGACATAACATTATTAGACAAGGAACTGCCAAACCTCCATTGAGTTCATTTTCTGCTGGCCATTACTGCTGGTCATGCAACTACCCTTAAGAGTAGCTTCGTTCCCCAGTGAGACTCCCTTGGAGGAAAAGAAATGTTCATTTGAAAGTTGTTATTAATTGGAGATTGCTTCTGGGTTAGGGATGGGAGCAGGAGTCCACTTTTCCTTTCAGCTCTAGGACACCATCTAGTGCAGAACCACACAGGCCCTGCCACAGTCTCTGTGAGTTCGTATGTGAGTTGATCTTGTTGATTCAGCAGACTCTATTTTCTTGGTGTCCTCTTTCCCCTTTGGCTCTTACACTCTTTCTGCCTCCTCTTCTGTGGGAATCGCTGAATCCTGAGGGAGAGGGATTTGGTGGAGTCATCCTATTTACGGTTGAATGTTCCTGGGTCTCTTAATCTTTGCGTGTCTGACTGTGGGTCTCTGTGTGTTCCCATTTCTTGCAGGAGGAAGCTTCTCTGATGATTTCTTTAAGGGGTTTATTCATTTTCTCTTTAAAGTCCTCCATCATGTTCATAAAGGCTGTTTTAAGGTATTTTTCTTGTGTTTCCACTTGTGGCAATACTCAGGGCCTGCTGTGGTAGGGTTGTTGTTGTCTAGCAGGTACCTATTGTCCTGGCTGTTACTGATTTTATTAACNTNAGATTCTAGGCCTCTGGGTTTGGGAAGATTGTAATTCTAGGTGCTGATATCTGGTCTTTGTTGGGTGGGTTTTTTGTTATTGTTCCTTGGTTTCTGTTACGCTCTCAGGTTCTTAGTAGTGTATGGTGCCTGTATGTTGCCTGGTAGGAAATTCTTCTGGAATCCTGATAGGTGTGACTACTGGGAGGTTCCAGGTAAAATGTGTNTCTAGGTATTCGGGAGCTGACACTTAGGAATGAGCATGGGCTAGGTGGGTGAGCTGAGCGTGTCCACAGGAGGGAGGAAAGCAGGGTGTTCCATCAGGGAATAGGGGCAGAGAGCAAGGAAAAGCCACAGCAGGTCTGCTACAGAGCTGGGGCTGAGACTGGGGGATTGGATTTGGAGGAAAGGAGGGAGAGGTTAGTTAGTCTACCTGCTTCCCTGACTAGAATGCCTTCATTCTTTTACCTGAGAAAAGGAAGTTTTGTGGAGGGCATGCTTGTATCATTGAGTCATGGATTCATTTGCATAAACAAAGAGTACAGGTGTTTGGGAAGACGTGGTATTCAGTATGGGAGAAGCTGGAGGGAGTAGGGGACGTATTTTCAAAATACATTATGTCATTTCATGAAATTCTCAGACAATAAATTTAAAAATTTAACCATTAGGAGGAAGTTTATTACATTTGATAACAGTACATAAGCAGCCAGTTATAGAAGGGACTGCCCTTACTCCTTGCATGGGGATGGCAGAGGCAGCTGGATCTCTGTGAATTTGCAGTTGGCCTGATCTATCTGGTGAGTTCCACGCCAGCCAGGGCTATATAGTGAGAGCCTAAAGAAAAAATTACAGAAGCAGCTAATACTGTACTGGCTGCTAGCTCAGGCATCCATCAATCNCACTACAGAGCTTTCTGCTCCTTATCTTTGAGGGGTCGTGTTGGCTAGTTATGTCAACTTGACACAAATCATCTGAGAGGAGGGAACCTCAGTTGAGAAAATGCTTCCATAAGATCAGGCTGTAGACAAGCCTGTACATCATTTTCTTAATTAGTGCTTGTTGTGGGAGGGCCCAACCGATTGTGGATGGGGGGCCAACCCTAGGCTGGTGGTTGTGGGTTCTATAAGAAAATGGGCTGAGAAAGCCATGTAGAACAAGCCAGTAAACAGCACTCCTCCATGGCCTCTGCATCAGCTCCTGCCTCTGCGTCCCTGTTCTGTTTGAGCTTCTGTCCTGACTTTCTTCAATGATGGACCACCACGATGTGGAAGGGTAAGCCAAGTAAGCCATTTCCTCCCTAAATTGCTTTTGGTGACAGTGTTTCATCACAGGAGTAGAAAGGTGACTGAGTCGGGCTCCTTACACGTTCCCTTTTGTTAGTAACTTGGGGCTTTCATGATGACTTTTCTGCTGCCATCAGTTTTACGGCTAGAAAAAGAAGCACTGGAACAACAGAGGATAAAAACCATAACTGAACTGCATTAGGCTCTTACAGAAATTTCCCCATATGCTCTGCCTCGCTGGCTCTACTTGCATCTCGCTGACTTGTACCATATGGCCACTCCTATTTGCATGACAGGCTAGAGATGGAAGTGCAATTACTGTTTGTTAACTTGCTGGATTTCAGCTGAGAGCAAGGCCAAACCCAACAAAATAGTAACGCTGCTACTGCAGAAAGGGAAAAAAAAACCAAAAAGTTTGCTGCAGTGTACTCTGTAGTCTCTTAAATTTCACATACAGTGTATGAAATAAATATGTATAAATATATACATAAAAATGTATGTTTATAAATATATAAATAAATATGTATGTTTTCTCCAAAACATCTCTTCATCCCAGGACATTATTTCTTTACTCATTTATAGATGCACTTCCTTTAAAACCTAAGCATTTATATGTTGAAATTATTAGAGTTACTTAAGTAACTCTCAGGTTGCAGTAATTACTTTCCTTGCTCTCACAAAGTATCTCACAAGAATCATTCCAAGGAACTGGAGTTTATTCTGGTTTGCAGTTTGAGGAGATACTTTCCATCATGGTAGAGAAGGNTATAGTTGATTGGTTTTGCTCTTCTGGCTCTTTTAGGCAGCCTGCCATCCAACTCCCAAATAAATCACACACAGAGGCTTATTTTTAATTATAAATACCCTGACTTAGCTTGGCTTGTTTCTTGCCAGCTTTATTTAACTTAAATTATCCCATCTACCTTTTGCCTCTTGGCTTTTACCTTCCTTTTACTTCTGTATATCTTACTTTCCCTCTAATTCCATGGCTGGCTGNGTGGCTGGGTGGCTGGCCTCCTCTCCTGGTTCTCTTGCTCTTTCTTCCTTTCCTCCCAGATTTCTCCTTCTATGTATTCTTTCTGCTGTCTTGCTATTGGCCATTCAGCTCTTTATAAAACTATCAGGTGTTTTAGACAGGCACAGTAACACAGCTTCACAGAGTTAAACAAATGCAACGTAAACAAAGTAATACACCTTAAAACACTATTGTACAACATAAGGCGCAGTGCAGAAGTGAGAGCCTAGCTGGTCACATTGTATCTGCAGACAGGAATGCACATATGCTCAGCTCCCTTGCTCATTTTCATTCAGAATGTTACTGGAAGGGTCCTACCTACCTTCCTGGTAGATCTTCCCACCTTAATTAACCTAATTTAGATAACCTGTTTTAGATATGCACAGGGTTTTGTCTCTTCAGTGATTCTAGGTCTTGTCAAGTTGATAATTATTCTTAACATCTATAGCAGTTTAAATAGGGCATGTTCCCCATAGCCTCAGACATTTGAACACTTGTTTTAAGTTGGTGGCCCTGTTTAGGAGGTGATATAGCCTTGCTGGAAGAAATAAGTCACTGAGAGTGGGATCTGAGAATCCACAGCTTTATTTTACTTGTAGTTTGCTCTCTACTCTTCAGCTTGTGATACTGCTGCCATGCCTGCCACTTGTCTTGCATCTCTGCCATAATGGACTCTTCTCCCTCTGGAACAGTAAGCCAAAATAAATGCCTTCTTCCATAAATCACTCCTGGTCATGATGCTTTATCACAGCAACAGAAAAGGAACTAATGCATAGTCTCACATGTGATGAATATTTTTAAAGTCAGAAAGGGAGGAAGGTGAACAAGGAATGGGACAAGAGGATAGTTGGGCATATGGATGAGGAAGAAATAGAGAAAGTAAGAACTGTTCACATACCAAACAAATAGAGAGGACTACACTTATTCTTTCTAGTCATAAATATTGCTGTTTGCTATTCTGGAAAATGATCTGGATTATATAAAGCATCCCTGAATGAAAAGCAGGTGAGAAAACATGTTTGAATGCTCCTGTGAAATATATTATCAATTACTCTTTAATATTAACCTGAGTGAGGTGTAGTCTATAAACAACAGGGTGTCCATATTAGGTATAGAGTTTGATGAGTTTTGCACATTTTATTTACTTGTATAATGTATAATAATAGATAATATATAATGTGTAATAGCCAAATCATTCAGGATATGGATCAATTACATCATTTTCTAAAATTTCTTTACATCTCTTTGTCCTTTTATTTTTCCCAATGAAGCTTAGGAACTATCAATCTGCTTTCAGTAATTATAGATNNGTGTGTCTTACAGAATTTGATGTATTTTCTTGTATCTGGACACTTTGAACATTCACACCCAGACCAGAGGAAAGTTTGAAAATTCCAAGCCTGATCCATGTGGGAAAGGCTTTGCAAATTTCCTAAAGGACTAAGTCATTGGTCCTTGTCATGGCTGTGTCATGTCACCAGCATCCATTTACTAAGTGTTTCATCCACTCTTTGTTTTCACTAAAGTCTTTCTAGTCTTTCGGTGTCTGTGATTATGTGAGTTTTATTATGGGTCCTCTATTTTATTTTGTGTCTGTTTTCTATCCATACCATGTTGTTTTGTTACTATGATTTTGTAATATTACCAAAGTATTCTGATACCTCTGTTTTTGTTCTTCCTGATTTCAATTGTTTGAACTATTCTGGATGTTTTACTTCTTGCATATGAATTTTAATATTGGTTTTACTAGTTCAGCAAATAATTTAATTGGAATTTTGATGGTGATTTGATGGTGACTGTACTGAATCTATAGATCACTTTCAGTAATATAGTCATAGTTTTTCAATATTATTTCTGAAATCCATGATCATTAAAGTTCTTTCCACATTCTATTATTTTCTTCAGCTTCTTCAGTATTTCAAAAATTTCCATTGTAGAGTTTTTTTACTTGTTTACTTAAGTTTATTACTAAGTACATTTTACTTCTTGAAACTATAGACATTTTCCCTGACAATCTTCCTAAACAAACTCTTCATTGGTATATGAAANAAGCTGCTGAATTTTTGTGGTCATTTCATACCCTGAAACTTTCATAAAAGTATTAGTTGATCTAAGAATTTCTAGTAGATTCTTTCTGTTGTGTATAAGATTGTGTTGTTTGCAAACAGAGATACTTAGAATTTTTGTTCTCCTGTTTGTATCCTTTAATTTCATTCTCTTTATCTTTTGTTTCTGTTAAGACTCCAAGAACTAGACAAATAAGACCGGTGAGAGTGAACACATCACTTTCATTTCTGAAATGTTTTTGATTTCACCCTCATTGAGTATAATGTTAGATTTAGTTTCATCATATAATGCTTTATTATGTTGAACTTGCTACTCCTGCTCCTAGAATCTTCCAGGTTTTTATTATGAAGCTGTGTCTAACTTTATCCAGGTCTTTTCTGCATCTATTGAAATGATCAAGATATTTCTGACTCCAAGTCTATGTGTTCTATTTATTGATATGTGTATATGGAACCATCCTTTTATCCTTGGAATGAAAGCAACTTGGTCATGATCTTCTTAATGTATTCCTGATACAGTTTACAAGGTTTTATTAAGAATATATGTGAAAACCTGTGTTTATCAGGGACATTAGTCTATAGACTCTTCAATTATTGTGCCCTTATCCAGTTTTTATATCTGGGTAANACCAGCTTTGTAGAATGAATTTAGTAGACCAAAATCTCTGAAATTACTCCAAGGAAACAGAGGAAAAGAAATTCGGTATAAGTTATAAGCATCAGTTTTCTGCACAGTACTTTAATGACAAAGAAATAAATAAATTGGCAAATCTGATTATATAAAATTATGAAGCATTGGCCAGTTGTGGCTTTACTGTAATGCTTCTTTATTCTGGAAAAGAAGATGTTATGATGAAGAGTGAGAGCTACACTTATCTGTGGATATAAGGGAAAGTGCTGAGGACACAAGTAGAAAGTATCCTGGTTTTGTGAAGTGCTAGTAGTAGGTTATCTTCTAGGGTCCTATAGCCTCAAGGTCATGAGTAGTAGGCTAGGTTGAAAGTACTAGCATGAATTTTCTTCTACTAACCAGGCATGAAGCCCAATTGGATGGCTTTTAGTTGCCCCCAAGATATTAGTGCCATCATTGCACTTTTCAAGACATTTTGCCATGCCTGTCATTATGGTTTTTACATCACAACTGGGTTAACAATGGATTGTTTTTCTTCCTAAGCAGCTTGCATAGCTCCTTCTGCTACTGTGAGAACTAGCTCTCAGGGAGAGTCTTCCAGATCAGTTTCAACTCAAGTCCTCCAAGTCCTGTGTCCAAAATGTGTGATATCTTCAACAATAGGGTCTTAACTTTCAGTATCTGGGAGGCAGCCAAGGGAATGACAGTAGCCTATATTGTTTTGGGGTCTCATGGAGTCTTCTGACTAACAACTGTGAAGGACCCCTGCCTGGCACTGGGGTCTGTGTTAGATAGTCTGTGGTTCTTTAGGGAACACTGCCTTAGAACAGCAANGTTCAAGCTAAAAGTTAAGTTTAAGTCAAATTAAGTCATGAAACTTATCTATTTCCCTTCTGCTTCTGTTCTTTTAGGTCCCTAGGCATCCATTGGTGATGTTCTTTGTCCCAGGGCCACCCACATTGAAGTCTGACTTGCTTCTTGGAATTTTTCTTACCTCCCAGTTATTTTCCTCTACTGTACTTTAATAAAATCCCAGTCTTTAAAAACAGTTCATCTCTGCTAAATGTTTAGAAGGCAAATTTCTTTACATTCCCAGAGGCATTTCCAATTTTAGGAGGAGATGTTTAATTATTTCAAATTAATTTGTAAGTGCAAATATTCAGATGATATAACAGAACATTTTAATCTGTGGAACTCATCTGGGAAAATGTATTTAGGGCTGAGAGTAAACTTGTCGTTTGTCTTGGAATGGAGACCTCTCCCAATAGCCACTTGGCCTTGTGTTCTGGATTTTTAATTTTCCTTGTCTAATTTCATTTTAAAATGTAGATATGAGTTAAAAGCTTCATGCCATTAGGATTCATATCTGACTGTTTTAAAGTAGCAGCCACACAGTGGCTCTAGGGATTTGTGGCAGGTGGATTTTCGGTAGAACAAACACAGTCAAAGACTTTCCTGTGTATAAATTAACTTGTTTCTGAACCTTCCCCATATGTTCTCCCACTGGTTTTCTCTAGCATCTAGACTTCCTTTCCTAGGCTCCTGTGTGTGAATTTATCCTCACTGGAAAAAGGAGTTATTACTGATTAAATTGACCATGTCTCAATATACCTGAAGAACTAACAATCACCATTAAAGCTTGGTCTGGAACTTAAAAATTTACAACCATCATTATAGTGCATAGTTAATCTGACACAAAGCAGAGATTTATGTGTGGTCATATGCTTCATTTTATCTGTAATAATTCCCAACTTTGGCCTTCATTACTTTTGTTTTTAAGATTTTGTAGTTTTCATACTTGTTATTATGACCTACCATTTCTAATTGCCTTTGAGCATTTTTAAAAGTTCGTTTTCTAGTGCTGATTGGGACCAAGAGGTGAGTATCCCCTTAGCGGAACACCCCAGCCTCTTGGTTCTGGGCCCAGGGCCACAACCCTGTGCCCCCCCATTGCAGTCCCACTTTCAGTCCAGTAGGCAGGTCTCCTGCAGACAGCTTAGACCAACACCATCCCCCCACCAAATCCTGTAACCCTGAAACCCCGCCTCCCGTAAACTCCACTCTCCTGAGAGACAGAGCCTGGCAGTGCTGATTGGGACCAAGAGGTGAGTATTCCCTCAGCGGAATACCCCAGCCTCTTGGTTCTGGGCCCAGGGCCACAGCCCTGTGCCCCCCACCACCACCACCCATTGCAGTCCCAGTGTCAGGCCAGTAGGCAGGTCTTCTGCAGACAGCTTAGAACAACACCATCCCCCCACCAAATCCTGTAACCCTGAAACCCCACCTCCAGCAAACTACACTCTCCTGGGAGACAGAGCTGGCCAGTGCTGATTGGGACCAAGAG
>LZPO01097954.1:2631-17667 GCA_001675575.1 Neotoma lepida
TCTGTCCTCCCACCTATCTTTCTCTATTAAGATCAAACAGTATTAAATAGTAGCAAAGCATTGCATTTCTTCTAATGTTTCTTCCAACTTCATAATTTTCACCTTGACCTGGAGTGAAACTCTTTCCCAAAGGGGCTAAGTAGGTCTTTAGAAGTCAGAGCTGGTGCTCAGGACACTGTGTCTCCTGGGGACACTGAGATGTCCCTTGAGCTAAATAACAAATGAGCCAGAATGAGNNAACCAGAGATGGTGAGCCCTAAGAAGAAGGTCTCTGAGCCCCGAAACTCCTCCAGGCTCCTCAAAACTGCAGCACAGTTGGACCTCTACTGACTGATTTGGAGGTGCAAATTGAGGCCAGCACAGTGAAGGACAATGGAAAGNGGNCTTGGGAGGAGAGAGAAGAGGGCAGGCTGGTACTTNTAGTGATGGCACTGAGTCCCCAGCACAGCCTGCTACTGGCCACCNAGAGTCTCATGACAAACTTGGCAGCTGAGGGCTGGGAAGAGAAATGATAATCCAGCTCTCAAAAGACACATCCAAGGTCTGGCCCTTAGGGACCTGTGCCCTATGCTCCCAGGCTGCACCATCTGGCTCCTCCAAANCCTAGGAGTTATTTAAAAAATGAAAAGGGCTGAAAGGTAATAAGTTTTCTGTATAATGTGATAATAGGTTTCTCCACTGATGCAATAAGCCAGATCAAGCCAAATTTAAAAAAGTAAAAAAACAGGTATATTTGAGCAAAGCAATTCCCGTGTGAGCCCTCTGGTCCCAGAGATCCAGGCAGGAGAAAGTTACACGACCGAATTAAAGCAGGGAGCATATATACCCTGTAGGCAAGGGGTGATGACATGTCCTCCACAGGCTGGGTTTGTGCCCAAGTATGGTCAAAAGCTGACTGCTTTAGGTGGGATCTTGAGCTNCTGGCAACTTCAGGGGAGGAGCTGCCATAGTAGCCAAGAATTCAGAACTTGGCCTTTTGGTACCTTTGTTGGAGATTCTCTGAGAGGGCGGGGTTTGGAGAGAGAAGAATGGGGCTTTCCAGATCAGATCAATGGTATTCTTGTTGCTTTCTACACCTGTTATCATGTTCATGTGTTGAATACAAATATAATTATAAAAACTAAGAAGCTACTCATTTATTTATTTACTTATTTATTTATTGGGAGACAGAATCTCATTATATAGCCCAACCTTGCCTTGAACACATGCCATCTTACTCCTTCTGTATCCTGTATACTGAAATTAATACTGTGCCATCAAGACAGTTTATAAATTGCCTTAAAGCAAGTGGCCAAGTAATCATCACTAAAGTTAAGAAATAGAATCCTCCTGAGACCCCCCTCAGGATGGAAGAACTGGGTGCCCTTTCCTAGCTTCTACCTTATCAAAATCCTGAGCCCACCCAAGCCCCTTAGGGCTCAAATGCCTCCTGAGGCGGTAATGTTGTTGTTGGGTCCTGCAGGCACTTGTTGGCAGTGGCCTCATCTTCCAGTTGGTTTGATGCTCATCCTCCCAGAGTCTTCGACCCTCCACTTGATGGTGGCCCACCTGCTTAAAGCATAGCTTTTGGAGTTTCCCTTCTAGCGAACCTGCTGGTGGTGAATCCTCTCAGTTCTGTGTCTTTGGAAATACTCCTCCTGTCACTTTGAAGGTGGGAGCGCCCCNTGTGAAGCTCTAACCCAGTCTCCCTCTTCCATGTCTCAACCTCTGCCAACCATCCCCAGAGTGATAACCTTGGGTTTGCATTTTGAAGAGTTTTAAGATTTCCGTTTCTGCTTCCTCAGCTAGGCCTTTTCCGTGTTCCACTCACCTTCCCAGACTTCTGAGCCATCTCTTGATCACAGCTTCTTGGTCATAGTGAGCAGGTATTTTATGGTTTTTCCCTGATGGGGTTCAGCTTCCTTTACGTCCCACTGCTTAGCTCTCTGGTGCTCCATCTCAGAGCAGTGGCTGCTTCTCCAAGATCACCCATTTTGGTGGGCTCCAGACTTAAGCTTGTATCTCTCCTGTCCCACAAAGTAGCAAAAACATACCTTCTTGGGCACCTCTGTGGGTGAAGAAACAGTGTTCCCATGAGTCTTGCTCATTCTTCTAGTTTCCTGGCCTCTCCCTAATCTTGGCCTTGCAACCATTCATCTTATTCTTTGTTGCTTGCTAAAATAGCTTTTATTTTCTCTATGAGATTTTTAGAAGCCATCTATTAAAAGACTACTAGTCTGCCACTACCCAAAGCAGGAATCCNCACTTCTCTTTCTTTAATTTAAATGGCTACTGTTCTCCTTTTCCAGTATCATTATTTTAACTTAGATTGGTGAAGTCTCATATGAGGGGTTTCAATTATCTGTTGCTCAAATTCCTATCCCTTTTGGTGCTAATTGAAACTTAAGCTGTGTTGCACCGCATGGATAACCAAATGCAATCTACTGGGGCTGAATCGTGTGAGAAATCGGGCAGTTCCCAGCACTTTTCATTCAACAGCCAAGGAAGAAAAAGTCCCTAGTTCAATAATACAGAGAAGCACCAAGCTCAGCTTCTGGCCCTTTGTGGCTGCTCCCTGAATGCAGTTGTTTGTATCTGATGTAGGGATCGAAGAACAGTGTCTTCTGAGGTGTCAGACACAGTTAAGCAGAGCTGGCTACAGCAAAGAGCAAATCCAGCCCCCCCAGGGCTCTAAGTGAAGGCCTTGTAGAACACAATGGGTAACCAGCACTCACACCACTGGCGCCTCTAGAGCTTTCCAGGCAGAGCCAGTGTGTTCTCTAAGCTGTTCCCCAGGAAGGGGTAGGCTGCTGGTGGTCAGGTGAAATGATTCCTAGAAGATCTAAACCCTTGGGCCTTCAGTTCCTTCCTGGAAATAAGACAGAAGTGACCAGAGTAGGATACTGACTTGAGAAGGCACACTTTATGTGGCAGAAAGTTGACTGACTAAAAGCTCAAAAGACAGGGTGGGGCCTGAGAGCCCTACAGACAAACAAGAATTGTCCCTGATGGGCATAACATTTAAAGCCAGGGAGAATTCCAATGCAAGTACAGCATCAAGAAACAGTGGGTGGAAAGAAAGTTTTCTGAAATTGACTTACCCAGGAAAAGAGCAGAGCCCCTGGTCAGGCACTGCCTGGGCGGGTACTGTGTAGACCTAAAGCACACGTGGACTTGCTAGAGACAGATGCTGAGAGCAAGCCTCTCAGGCTGTTAGCACCTCACCTCACTCCATCGTGCTCCTTTGGCTAATGTGAGTATTNACCTTGGCCTCTCTCAAAACTGACATGTTTTCAGAAACTATCACCTATCTGCCTTTCTCTTAGAAAAACAAGGAAGTATGTTTGTGTTTACCTCTCTAAACCCGGGCACAAAGACAGGCTTAAAAATATTTATTATTTTTTATTGTTTAATATTGTGGCTTGGAACTTGTGACTCATGTAAACCTGGAGGCTGTGTGCTCCACTCTGGACAGTGTATGTTACAGTCACAGATCTTAGGGGGCAATGCCCTTTGCACCCCACCATCTGCCTCCTCTGACCTCGAGTTTATTACTCTTCAAAGTCACTAGATTTAGAGTAAATTGGATCCTATGGCTGAATGCACCCCATAAGCACTGGCCGATTTCATCAGCCCAAGCTTTAATTTTGCACCTGAGAGCCACAGCTCTCCAGGCAGGGAGTTGGGGCTTGTCTTCTGAAAGCCAGGAGATTGCTGTAAAGGGAAGAGAAAGTGTCCCAGCTCTGAGAGAGTTGGGGAACAGGAGACAGGGCAACACTGGGAGATAGTTGACAAGGACAGAGTGGGTAGAGAGACTGGGATACCTCAGCCTCCCCAGGCAAGTGACAGGAAAGCGAAGGTGACAGNGAAGGAGCTGCAATAGCCTTTAAACCCAGGCAGGCATAAGAACAGCACTGGTTCTTCAGGCAGGTGTATTGAAAAGCTTGACAGAGGGGACAGTATGTCAGGTGGGCATGTCATACCTGCATCAAGAGACTGCATTCAGCTCAACAGGCATCAACTGTGAGCTCTCTCCCCTCCTCCCCTCTTTCTCTCCCTCTCTGCTTTTCTTCCTTCCTCTCTCTCCCCTCCCCCATCTCTATCTCTGTTTCCATATGAATATTTAATATGCTGATTGTAGCATCTAAGAGTCGTTTTGCAACTTCTGAATTTAAACAATTCCACATAAATATTAATGACCTGATACAGTCATGACAGATCAGATTTCTGATTTCCATCTCCTTCCACAGAATCTATGCTGTAGATGAGGCACTGATTAAAAAAAAACTTGTTTGGATGAATAAGTGAACAAATCCTGCCTGTTTTTTCCCTGTGGGAATGTTGAATGGATTTTTTTTTTCAGTTGTAGGAAAGCTTTGTCTGAATAATTAGTGTTGATTTTGTGATTAGTGGCGTATAGTAGAGAACGAACACGTGTTGACTGTTGAAGGCAGGGTTGGTGTCCTGAGGACATTTTGGCACCCAGAGTTGAAATATGGATGTGTTACATTGTGTGTTCTTCCGTCTAGGCTTAGGGCTTGCTCTGAGTGTGTTTCCAATGTGTGATGCTTTTTGGTAAATGGTGTCACTGAAGCTATTAAATAGAGTGGAGTGTGCCTCCAGCAGCAGAGGGGCTCATGCGCCTCCTTTGCATCTCTTCAAACACAGAGTCCTCTGGATGGGTCTTTTGGCACCGTGAAGGCACAATGCCAGAAGCTCCCGGTTTGGAGATAATATCGTTGGCCATTTTAGAGAGTGCTAGGTCCTGTTTTGCCAGAGCCTGGGACACACTTTCATTCAGAAATTCTCTGATTGGTCACAGTCACCCCAAAGCATTTTCNCAAGTGTCTCTTGCATAGCACTATGGACTCCCATGCCAACATCCAATGGCCTAGGTCTGGTCTCAAGGCTCTGTCTGTATTCAGAGACATGACTGTGATGCTGNGATCAGTGAATAGATATTCTTGCCTTCTAAGCTGGTGTGGCCACCAGGACTGGCCTATCTTACTGCAGGCAATGACTCACAAACTGGGTTGTATAGAAGCCATTTTGTCATGAAATTTCATGACATTAGGTAATGCTAACCAATTAATATTTTCTCCAATCAGTAAATCCACATGAATAATGCAGAAGCAATATAAAACAGTGTTATCTTCAAAATCCAACCCCAAGAGAGANGATCCATCTCCNACCCTAGGACCTACTTTAAATGGAAACACTCAAAAGCGCTCACATTCAAGCCATTCTCACAGAGTTCACAAATTCTGGAAAGAGGCCCACACACATGGCATTTGGCAGGAACCTACAGGAACTTAAGCATACCTTTTGTGGGTGAACCACTGGTTAAGAGGCCATGGAAACCACTTTTCGTTGTGGGAAGGGATGTTTTCAGGCATGCATGAGGCAGTAGGTTCTAACAGATATCTCTTGGTGACAAGGACTCTTAGGAGAGACTAGGATAAAAGCAACACAGTTAGGAGGTAAAGATTGCCAGCAGTGGTGTTAATACAAATCCTGTTCTCTTAACTACTCCCAAAACTGAACTGAAGCTAAGGTCAGGGCTGGTGAGATGGTTCAGTCAGTCAAGTCCTTGCAAATGGGAGGATCTGAGTTTGAATCCCCAACATCCCCATAAAAAGCCAGAGTGAATGTCTCACACACAGCATTCTGACACACAGGAATATGTAAATATACCACATTCATTCACACATGCATACAGGTACGCGTGCACACACACACACACACACACACAGGCACACACATGTGCATGCCTGCACACACACACACAAGCTATAATCACATCCTTCTTATGTTTATATGATTTTATATGATTAGGTTTTTATATGATTTTGTTGCTGGTGTTTGGGGTTAGGTTTAAGCACTTCCAGGTTCTTGACCTCTTATTCGAGGAAATTACTAAAGCCCACACAGATTTGCAGAAGCACCAAGAAACCTTACCTAAGGCAAAGCAATGGGAAAGCTCCAGACATACTGCAAGGNAGCGGAGACCATGTGAGCAAAAATGTTTAAGTGTTCCAGTCATTGTTTGGGGCTTTTTATGGGGTTCAAGAGAAGGAGTTTAGTTACTACAGTTTAATGAGGGTGAGTCTCTGTTTTGACTAATAAATTATATCATACAATCATATTCTTCCCCATTATGCATGTGACTTTAACCATGTGCATGCCAAATTATGTATAGATATAAAATGATAAATAAAGGATTATCCCTAAAAATTTAACTTCAGGACACAGTTTTGCCCATGTGCCCAAAACCAGTTCAGGCTGGATCCTACCTCTCCCTCCTACTCTCTACTGGGATGTATTGGGAATACATTTGANTAGAAACTGGCCAAACTTGATGGCTATTAAGGAGAGGAGAAACGTATCCATGTGCTGAGAGAGGGGTGTACCAATGGCATGATGCAGGTAGGGGTCCAAGGTTACTAGGTACATTGTTCATAGAAGGGGAAGTGTGTATAGTACTTCTGGTAATAGGTTACCAATCATTGCTAGTAAAGGCAAGGCAGTATATAATCCAAACCAAGTACAGTCCCAAATTACTAAACTTTTTCCTATGCTTGCCTGCCTTGATTTGGTTTGAGAACATTCTGAGTTAATATGATGCAAGACAACCNTATCTCAAAAAACCCTTGCTTCCTCACAAGGCATTTTATGTATGTTGATCACATTGCCACCTGCCAATCTNTACTAAAACATACACAGCAAGAGTTTGTACCCAGGGTTAGCACTCCTTAGCACTCAAGGTACCACTCTTGGCAATGCCCCTCCCTCCTTGCCTCCTGGCTTAGCTTTAGCATCTTCCAGCGTCTGAGAGTTATGAAGAACCCAGATTCAGAGCCTAGCAAATGTTGAATTTAAAGCTGACCAAACCATCCCAGGCATGTGCTGTGATCTGAGCATGCTGCCATACCCTCGTACCACTTCAGTTTATCTGTTGTCCTTAAGACAGGGCACTCAATTTGTATCAAGGAGCAATGGCTTCTTGAAGCCCACCTTAAGCGTTCAGTAAGGTTGGTCTCTATGCATATCATCTAAGCGTTGTGTATCAAAGCCCAATGAATAGTGAGCCCTTTTGTACCTTTTATTTTGTTTTATAGTTGCTGTTGTTTTTTGAGACAAGGTCTTTCTATGGAGCCATGGCTAGCCTGGAACTCTCTATGTAGACCTGGCTGGCCTCACACTCACCTGCCCCCACCTCTGGGATTAAAGGTAGCACCATCATACCCAGCAATCTACTGTTCTTCTGAGACAGGGTCCTACTCTGTAAGCCCAGGCTAATCTGGAACTCACTCTGTAGCCCAAATTGCCTCTAAATTGTAGCAGCCATCCTGCCTTAGCCACCCAAGTGCTAGAATTATATACACACAGTCTTAAACTCAACTTTAAAATCACATTTTAAAATCAACATTTTATCATGTTGAACATCTTGGGCCTGATCACAGCAATGTGCAAAATGTTCTGCACTCTTTCAGAACTGCCACACAGAGTGTGAAAACTGAAAAGGATCTTCTGAAGGATGACTCTTCCTCCACCTATCTCTTTTCTGTGTAACAATTCAGGATGGCACAGCCATGGACAATGGGGACACATTCACCCATGGCCCACTTGACTCATATGGCACCACACACAAGGGAGCCAAGCAGCAATCAGCTAGACCTGATGTATNTCTCTAGCTCTGAATCCATAGTTGTGTCCCTGAGTCACATATACACCTCCACATCGTTAGCTCAGATTCATGCACTACCTGACTGCCCTGGACCTTCAGTTTGTTTGTTTTTTAAAGCAAGTGGAGAGTTATCTTGTGATTAATTGCCTATAGCAGGGTGTGATCTATTATGAATGAATGCTGAGACACGAGAGAGAGTAGCCTGCAATCAGCTGATGAGGNGAGAGGAGGAAGACAGAGTCTTGTGCTGTATTTCCTCAGGTACTTATAAGTGTCTGTACTCATAGCCTGTGTCCCTTCCTGGGGAGAGAGGATGAGCTACAAGAAAGGAGGCTGCTTTACATATCTTGCCTCCTAATATGAGATGAGAAAATGTCCTCATCTTCCTCAGCTGCCTCCTGGCTCTGCACATGCAGGCATGGGTAGAGCTGGCATCTCTTTCAAGCCAGGGCTGTTTATGCCTGTGTGGCCTAGGCAGGGTTCCTGATGGGCCATATGGAATCCATTCATTTCCTCAATGCTGGTGGCTGTCAAGCTAGTGTCCAGNTGAGTTTCCTTCATCTTTTGATGGAATCAATGTTTACATACAGATAAGGCTCCACAATACTGCTGAGAGGACCAAACAGACACCATAACAGGTTGCTCAGGCTTCTCTCAGAGATCAGGCCTCAATTTCAGTTTCCTGAGACTGAACAAGTAGTTTCTGAAAGAGCCATAAACAAAGGACCATCAATCTCCAACACCCCTGACAGCAAGGACAAAGAGGCTTGGTATGTGCAGTACCAGGCCAGGCCAGGCCTGAGCCACAGTCAGCAGATAACCAAATAAGGACAAAACCTGGGACTTATCCAGGCCTGCCCAAAAATGGAAAAACTATAGCCTTAAGCANCTCTGCTAGCCCTAGCCAATTAGAATGTACTAATAGAATTGCCACTTGCTTAAACCAATCATATCTAAAGTGACCTAACTGCCTTAGGAATTCCCCTTCAGCAGTGCTTAAAAGGATCCTGTGAGCTCCCCTTGGGGTTGTTGCCATTTTGCCTTTAGGTAGGATGGGTGACCCCAGCATGCTGGAATAACAAACACTCTTGCTGACTGCATCTGTGGATGGTAGTCTTCTGTGGGACTTCTCCAGGACTCTTAACAACTGTACCTGTCATCCTGTTCCTCAATCTAGTCCTTTTGAAGGACTAGGTTCTCACAATCAATCTCTTTTCAATCCATTAAATTAGTGTTCCAGCTTATAACCCTGTTTCTAGCACCCTACACTTCTACTGTGTCTCCCCAAATCAACAAATTAGTATGCCTGGGGCAGAGAGGCTACCATCATCCAAAAGCACACAGATGCCCTCAGCTTCCTCTGGTCTCCAGCCAGGATTTCCTTCTTCCTAAAACCTGATGTTTCAGTCCAGGCCTGGCCATCCTCACACCCCATTCCGTGGACCTCAGTTCCTCTGGTGTACCTTTGCCTTACCCCTGACACACATGGGGCTCATTCCACCTCTCCAGGAGCCCCTCCCTCCCTGCTGCCTGCTGTCCTGCCTTCAGGCTTCCGCTTCACTCATACAGTTGTGCGAGGTGCTCCCCTGACCTGTCTCTCACAGCCAGGCTGTGTCAGCGCGCCATTATCGCAACAAAAAATACCTTAGGTAATAACCTGGGCAAGGAAAGAGTTGTGTGGTTCATGGTTTCATGAACCCGTTGGTTTGTTGTTTGGGTGGCTTGTGGCAAGTATTGTGTAGCTCCTATGTTTGTGTTTCCTCCTATGTTAAAATGTTGNCGTTTGGAGTGAAACTTCTTAAAACACAATGTGAAAAGCCAGTGAAATAACACTAAGTTCGAAGGGAAAGTGAAACACTCCATCCTGCAGGGAAGCTCATAAAGACCGGAAACAAACAACTCAAAATAGCCTCAGGAAGTCCTTGAAACTGACCAAATTCACTAGGCTCCTCCTTCTTGAAGAGCAAACAATAAAGGCTGCTGAGAGTCGTTCTCAGACAAGCTGAGCTGCTTAAAAGAGGCTCAGACCAAGCAGCCTGGAAGGAATAGAGATCAGCCCGCCTGCCTTCAGGAAACAAAAACCAGCCAAGCTTCTTCAAAGAGGCCCAGACAAGCTGAGCCACTGACAAAGGACACTCTAACCTGTTGAGCTGCCTGCAGGCTGTGCAGTGTGCTCCAGATTTCCAGCTCTTGTGATCTGTTTCCCATACTGGGGTGGGCTTTGGTGGTGCAGCTGTCTTTGAGTCATTTCTGCTCCTGCAAGTAACCCCTCACCCACATTNCTATAAGTGACCCCAGTAAAACTCACTGCTTCACCACGTTGGACTGGTGATATTCATATTTTGGTCTGATCTCAGTTTCCTGTCTAGGATGAAATATTTGTTCACATCTCCCTAGGAATCATGTCACACAACAGGACCACATGTCATGGTGGGATAATTCTTACCTCATGACTAGGGTGCAAAAGACACAGTAAGAGAAAGATGCTAGGGTCTCTTACCTCCCTCGGGGGTATACCCCCAGGCCCTCCCTCTTAAAAGTTCTAGCACTTCCAGTAGCACCAGTAAGAACTGAGATCTTACCACCTTAGTCTGTGGGGGACAGTAATTCAGATTATGGTACAGGCCATCACTCCCTGTGATTCCTTGAACCCTGCTCTTCTGCCTTGTTCCTCTCAAGATGCCAGCTTCATTATGAATAGCAGCTATGGGCTCAGGAATCATAGAGATTCCCACCAGACTCATCTTCCTGTCAGCATCAGATGTGATCCCCAAGGTTGAGCAGCCCTGTAATTCAGGTGTTCTGGAATAAAACACAGCCATTGCTTCTGACTTGGAATGGCATGTAGTAACAAGAGTGTTCTTCCTGTTTCCTGTTCAATACACAACTGCCAACAGTGACATAACCACTTCATGGCAAGCAAGAAAACTACATCCTGGTGAACAAGACTTAACTTATCTGAAGTCCTACAAGCCCACGCTTAGTTAAATGCAGACAGTTTGGCTTATCTCCATACTTGCATAAGAGGCTTTCATGAGAATGGCCAGTTTATTCTAACCACCCCCATACATACATGCTCACACTCACAAAACAAATACATGTATAATTTTTTAAGTGCCCTCTAGATCCAAATTCCAGATGTCCTCTGACCTCTACATAAATGCCATGGTGTGCTCACTCACACACACTTAAGTAAGTGAACAGAATTTTTAAAAAATATTAAAACTCAGATATTTTTATCCAAATCTTGGGGACATGCAGACCACACATCAGTCTGCATATTTCACAGTAGACAGTCCCCTTTTTCAGTGCTGATGTGGCTTGGATGTCTGTGTGGGCAGGGACCATTACACTATTCTCAACTGGATGTTACCGCGTCAAGAAGTCCTCAAATTCTCAATTTTCAGAAAGGACTTCTTGTTGCAGTAACATCCAGTTGAGAATAGTGTAATGGTCCCTGCCCACACAGACATCCAAGCCACCCTGTTTTGAAGCAGAGGAGAAAATAATCACACCCTCATTATCCATGGCATGTAACATCCCAAGCTCAAGGACTAACAGTTAACTTTGGCAACAAGGCCTAAAGCAGGCTAGGCACAACCTTTCATTAACCTGGGGAAGGATTAATTTTATTCCTCAGTAACTAAACAGAATTGGAAAGCTGGGGGACAGGCTCCAGCAGAACCACCTCAGACATGTTTCTAAATATAGCTTAGCTTAGAAATATCCCTTCTCCAACCCAGCACAGAATGGGAATTGTTCTTCATCGTAAACAGCAAGTGGGGTTCAGCTCTCAGCAATCTGAGAACTTGAGGTCTGAGGAAGACTCTGCTCTAGACAGCACAGTGGGCACTCAGGGATGTTAATGTGTCAGGTGGTACTGGGTGTGTGCCTTAGTCACAGTTGTCCCCCACCCCGCACACTTACAGGAACCAAGTACCACATTAATCAGATGTCCCTCTTCACAAGTGCCATGANAAAGAGAGGACTTCTTTACAAAGGAACTGAGTCTCAGGGAGGGAGGGAGAAGATGCAAAGCCAGGGTAGAGACCTGGCTGCAAAACCAACAGTCTTGCTATCCTGCTAAATTCCCCATCGCAAACTCAGAAGAAGGTACCACAGTCCCTATTTTTCAAGTGTGAGGGATAGGTACTTGGGTTGGGATTCCAGGAACCACNCTGGTGACATCTGCTCTGGCCGAGACTGGGCCAGTTACTCAAGTCTCCATGAGGTGTAAAGAGCTGACATTGTCACACAGTGCTCCACAAAACCGTCCTGTAATAGTGAGAGCAGTGAATGTGCTCTGTCCTTTGGAGGGATGTCATCCCCAATTGCACAGCTTCTGTCTGGTTTTACCCATCTCTGTTGGAGAAAGGGGGAAGTCATCCCTACTTACACAAGTTTTTGTTTTTGTTGCTTTGTTTAGTCTCTACTTTGTTTAGTAGAGACTAAACAAAGCTGTGTCCTCTAACACAGTGCCACCTTCTTGCTGGTCTCAGACCTGCCCATGGCCTCCAGGAGAGAAGCCTAACTTGACCTTGTCTATCTGACCCACAGCACCCTGTATCCCTTGCATCCACCCCCTGCACCTCTGAAAGCTGCATCCCTGAGCCTCAACAAGACATTCATTTCCCTCCACTCTCCTCCTGAAGCTGTGCCAACAGCACTGACCTAAACTACTCAGAACACCTCTATTGAGCCCCTCCAGACTAAGGAATTTCCCTCTCTGTTTGAACCTGCAGCTCAGGGGACAGGGGACAATCACCTTTTCTCTAGTTCCAATGAAAAGACTTAGACATTTCTAGTTTCAATTGTGGCCCCAAAGGATTAAGTTCTAGACAGTAGTAGGCAGGATTTGGAGCCAGGAGTGTATGGGAAAGAAGCTTGCAAGGGGAAGCCAGTACACAATACTAACCTTCTGCTGTGGAGTAAGACAGACAGCTGAGGGCACATGCCAGTGCAAGATTATCAGGAAGGACACACTGGCCATCAGTGAGGCTATTTCAAATACCAACATATTATAAGACCTTTTAGTATTTCTGCACTGTAATATGCAGCTTGATTAAAAAAACTATAAAAATGCACCTTTTGTGTTTTTTATTTGTTTGAATGAAAAGCAGGGTGGCAGCCAATAAAAAAAAAAAAAACGAAAAGAAAGAACTGAGGAGTCAGATCAATGGTTAACAGTACTTGTTACTCTGCCAGAGCCCAAGTCTGGTTCCCACAACCACATGGCAGCTGGCAACCATCTGTAACTCCAGTTCCAGGGGATCTTATATGGCCTCTGTGGGCCTTACACATACTTCGTGTGCATACATACACACATGGCAGATAAAACTCATATACATTAAATAGAAATAATAAAATCTTGAAATCAGGAACTAACTTGTTAAAGGCTATTTTTTTTCCAAATTTTCTGCTCTTATTGGTTGGAAAGACAATTTCAGAAAGCCAATTAAAAGAATTTTAGGTCATCAGGAAATATGCTGTGATACCAGAAGCTAAGANTAGAAGAATTCAGTCAGAAGATATAAATGAATGGTCAGTTATACAGGAGAAATTGGTCCTAGCTCCCAGCCTCCTGAAAACTGCTCATAAGATAAATTTGACTAAAGCCTTAATCATTGATGCCTTGCTGTCAAAATAGAAAACCTGATTTGCCTGTGTAGATGCTCAAGGTATATTTAGAATATTTATCATGTGTAAATTAATATAATTGGTGAGTTGGGGAATTAAATGAACTGAGTTTAATAACACCTCCTAGTTGGAATCAAGTGAGGGGAAAAGTCCTGAATTGTCAAATATTTTAGTATAACATCATTGCTTTCAAGTACTTCTACTCCTTTGCAATTAACTAACTTATATGTCAAGGGGTTCTTTGAGAGGCCTGCTTTAATAACTGAAAACCTCAAGTTGAACGGAATAACTGATTTATGCACACTTATCAAAATCCTTAAAGCTTTTCACACCTGAAGAAGCTTAGGCACTTTCCTTGCTGGGATTTGAACCTCCCTCCCTGTGGTTGATCTACATGACTTTTCCACATCACCATGGCCTGCTTTGCCAATGTGATGTACTTTCAAGTTTCTGCTGCCCTAAAAGCTGTCTAATGAACCCAGAAGGAGCATTATTCTAATATCACAGATGAAACTGAGAGTTGGAGGTGCTTGAAGCCACGAGGCAGTGAGGTGTGGCCTGGAGTCGGCCCACATACTGTGTCCAAATGTGAAATGCCCTTATGAGCTCTTATGTTTGAATAATTGGTTTCCAGGTGTAGATTCTTTGGGGGGGGCAGGGAGGCTGTAAAGCATTTAGGAGAGAGGATTTCTCTGGAGAAAGTAGNCCACGGGATNTGTGCTGGTAACAGGAGCTGGAGGTTTGAAAGCCAAGCCCTACACTCCTTCTACTCTGTGCTTCTGGGATTGCANACAAATGGACCATGACCAGCCACCTCACACCCTAACTGTGCTTTCCCAGCCATAGTCGACTGTATCCCTTTTTTTTTCATATCACCAAAATCTTTCACTTTTATTTCTTAGAAATTGGACAACAAAATTCTTCTCTCTAGATTTTTATTAGCCCCAGCTCTAGATTCATTTGCATAGAGGCAAAAGTGATATGACAGTTCATCTAGCCTAATGTTACATTTTGTAAACATGTAAATAGAAGTCCAGGGACTTTACAGAACAAGACAGTGGTATAGGCTCTGCTGGCCAGGTCCATGTTACTCATACCAGAAACTTGATGATCAAGACAGTTGTTGGGTTTTACATTTCACTATATTTNTNTNTGTGTGTGTGTGTGCTTGTACATGTGGTTTTATTTTNCATAAATATTTAGCAGTACGATGAATAGGTCATATATGTTGTATGATTTACTTTCTAGGAAGTGAGCAAATGTCTGTCTCTCCAAAGTAGTTGTCCCACATTTCATTTCTTGTTTTTGTTTTGTTTTGTTTTTTGTTTTTTTAATTAAAAGATTTTCTTATTTTACATACCAACCACAGAACCCCCCCCTCCTCTCTCCTCCCTCCTCCCTCATCCCGCCTGTGTGGTAGGAGCTCCCGCTCTTGGCGGACAATTCCCAGCCGCCAGGCGACTGGCGGAGCTGCTCTCTACCCGGGGGTCTTCCTGTGTGGCTCAGGCTCCACCCCCAGCACCACCCACACCTCGAGCAGCTCGGACTCCTGGCTGAACACGCCCCTTCAGAGCCCGCCAAAACACGGCTCCTCCCCTGGGCCTATTTAAGCCGCATCCCCGAGACTAGACGCTCTCTTCCCTCTGGTCTCCCGCCCGATCTCCTGTCTGTGGGGCCCGGGTCGGTTCGTAAATTAAACCTGGCCTTTCCTCACCTGGCCTGACTCTGATTGC